>CM026889.1:29404443-29600744 GCA_015227895.2 Colaptes auratus | reverse complement strand
GGGCAGGGACTGGCTGGAGAGCAGCCCTGAAGAAAAGGACCTGGGGTGCTGGGGAGGAGAAGCTCAGCAGGAGACAGCAGTGAGCACTGGCAGCCCAGAAAAGGGCTGCTCAGCCTGGAGAAGAGAAGGCTCCAAGGAGACCTCATTGTGGCCTTCCAGGATCTGAAGAGGGCTACAAGGGAAGGACTTTTGAGGGTGTCAGGGAGTGATGGGACTGGGGGGGATGGAGCAAAACTAGAAGTGGGGATATTGAGATTGGCTGTGGGAAGAAGTTGTTCCCCAGGAGGGTGGTGAGCCTGGCACAGGCTGCCCAGGGAGGTGGGAAGCCTCCTGCTGCTGGCTGGAGGTGTTTGCAGCCAGGCTGGAGGTGGCTGTGAGCAGCCTGCTGTGGTGTGAGGTGTCCCTGGCCATGGCAGGGGGCTTGGAACCTTGAGCTCCCTTCCAACCCAAACCATTCAATGACTCTGTGAGTGGAACAACTGTGTGACATGTGCAGCAGGCTGCACTTTCTGCACTCCACTAGCTACAAGCTGGTCAGCAGAGCTGAGGGCTGCATCTGTGCCTCATAAATCCTCCAGTCCTTCACCAAGAGCTGGTGAGAAAGAGATGACAGATGAGGGGGAAAAAAAGAAGAAGAGATAAATCAAATTTCATCTTGATTGAAGCACAGCCTGTGTGTTGGGCTTGAAAATAAGCAAAACATCTGGAGAGCCTGGAAGCCCGGAGCCAAGTCCCTGGCTGCAGAGCTTGCTGTGAAATGCTCTCTGCCAGAGTGCTGGGAAGGATGCAAATGGTCCCTCTGCAAACCAGAGCAGTTTGAGTCCCAGGTGGGTATCTCAGACAGCCCCGAAGTGAGAGTGCCAGCAGGTGGGACTCAATGATTGAGACACTGCAGAGCTGTTGACAGAGTCATAGAATGATCTGGGTTGGAAGGGACCTAAAAGCTCATCCAGTTTCAACCCCGTGGGCAGAGACACCTTCTGCTAGCCCAGGTTGCTCAAGGCCTCATCCAGCCTGGCTTTGGACACCTCCAACAGCCACAACCTCCCCAGGCAGCCTGTTCCAGTGTCTCACCACCCTCACTGTCAAGAATTCCCTTCTAACATCCATGTCTAGTTCCATCTATCCAACATCCAGCTGCACACAGGCAGACCTTTAGCCAAGGAGTGTTTGAATGCTGCTGCCAAAAATGGTCTCTCTTGGTCTCTTTAGCTTTACATTTTAGAAGTCCATTACACAGTGCTTGGGAGCTCTGCCTCCAGCACCAGGGCAGTCTATGTCTGGTGGTGTTTGAAGAGCTGTCCACAGCTCAGTGTCAGAACAAAAGCTGACTCCAAGGGGACTTTGGGTAGGGAATCATAGAATGGCTGAGGATGGAAGGGACCTCAGAGATCATCCACTCCAACCCCCCAGCCATGGGCAGAACCACCCAGGGTGGTCTGCACAGGGATGCATCCAGGTGGGGCTTGCAAGGCTCCAGAGGACTCCACAACCTCTCTGGGCAGCCTGCCCCATGCCTCCAGCACCCTCACTGCAAAGAAGTTCAACCTGCTGTTCCTTGTCTTATCACTGTGCACCACCCATCCTGGCCTTGAGCACCCCTGGGAGGAGGCTTCCACAGCCTCCCTGGGCAGCCTCTTCTGGAGTGCCTTGTGCTGAAGAACTTCTCCCTCAGCTCCAGCCTCACCCTGCTCTCCCTCAGCCTCAAACCATTCCCCCTTGTCCTGTCTCCAGACACACCCATGGGCAGGGAGGTTGAAACTAGATGATGTCTGAGCTCCTTTGGACACCTCCCCCTGGGACAGGCTGCTTAAGGCCCCATCCAACCTGGCCCTGAACACCTCCAGCCAGGGGGCATCCACAGCCTCCCTGGGCAACCTGTGCCAGTGGCTCTTCACCCTCACTGGGAAGAATTTCTTCCTACTCTCTGCTCTAAATCTCTCCTCTTCCAGTCTAAATCTCCCCTCCTCACATACAGAATGGTGGTTTCCCCACCAGGCAATGATCTGCCCTGCTGCCCGTGGTGCAGCAGCCCCGTGTCCCGCCGCCCGTGTGGCAGCAGCCCCGTGTCCCGCCGCCCGTGGTGCAGCAGCCCCGTGTCCCGCCGCCCGTGGCGCAGCAGCCCCGTGTCCCGCCGCCCGTGGCGCAGCAGCCCCGTGTCCCGCCGCCCGTGCTGCAGCAGCCCCGTGTCCCGCCGCCCGTGGCGCAGCAGCCCCGTGTCCCGCCGCCCGTGGCGCAGCAGCCCCGTGTCCCGCCGCCCGTGGCGCAGCAGCCCCGTGTCCCGCCGCCCGTGCGGCAGCAGCCCCGTGTCCCGCCGCCCGTGCGGCAGCAGCCCCGTGTCCCGCCGCCCGTGTGGCAGCAGCCCCGTGTCCCGCCGCCCGTGTGGCAGCAGCCCCGTGTCCCGCCGCCCGTGTCGCAGCAGCCCCGTGTCCCGCCGCCCGTGTGGCAGCAGCCCCGTGTCCCGCCGCCCGTGCTGCAGCAGCCCCGTGTCCCGCCGCCCGTGTGGCAGCAGCCCCGTGTCCCGCCGCCCGTGGTGCAGCAGCCCCGTGTCCCGCAGCCCGTGTGGCAGCAGCCCCGTGTCCCGCCGCCCGTGGTGCAGCAGCCCCGTGTCCCGCAGCCCGTGTCGCAGCAGCCCTGTGTCCTGCTGCCCAGCACAGAGCAGCAGTTCCTCCTCCTGCCTCCTACAGCAGAAATTACCCTTGTTCTGCTGCTGGGTGCCTGGGAGCAGAGACCAACCCCCTCCTGGCTACAACCTCCCTTCAGGGAGTTGCAGAGAGCAATGAGGTCTCCCCTGAGCCTCCTCTTCTGATGCTGCAGGGAGCTGGGTTCCCACCCGGGATGGCTCCCCCCAGGGCCAGTGCACTCGTGGGCTGTGCAGGAAGGCTGCCCTGCAGGAGCTGGCTGGGGCTCCCCAGCTGCTGGAGCCCCAATCCCCAGATGAAATCAGTGCTGGAGCTGCAGCTGCAGAAATTCCTGAAATTCCTGCTCTGGGTTGCCTGCAATGCAAATCAGGCTGTGAGCCTGGGGAGCCTGTGCTCAGGATCAGGGAAGTCATCCTGCCCTGTGCTCAGCACTGCTTAGGCCATTCCTTGAGTCCTGTGTCCAGTTCTGGGCTCCTCAGGTCAGGAAAGCTGTTGAACTGCTGGAAGGTGTCCAGAGAAGGGCAACAGAGCTGGGGAGGGGTCTGGAGCACAGCCCTGGGAGGAGAGGCTGAGGGAGCTGGGGTTGCCTAGCCTGGAGGAGAGGAGGCTCAGGGGAGACCTTCTTGCCCTCTCCAACTCCCTGCAGGGAGGTTGTAGCCAGTTGGGGGTTGGTCTTCTCCCAGGCAGCAGCACACAGAACAAGAGGACACAGTCTCAAGCTGTGCCGAGGGAGGTTCAGGCTGGAGGTGAGGAGAAAGTTCTTCCCAGCAAGAGAGCTTGGCCCTTGGGCTGTGCTGCCCAGGGAGGTGGTGGAGTCCCCATCCCTGGAGGGGTTCACAGAAGGCTTGGCTGTGGCACTGGGAGCCAGGGTTTGGTTGTCAGAGGTGCTGGGTATTAGCTAACAGGTTGGACTTGATGATCTCTGAGGTCTTTTCCAACCTTCTGAGTCTGTGATTCTATGGTCAGGGCTGGGCTCTGAGGTCCCATCTCAGGGGCAGGCACAGTCAAGCGCTGAGGCAGGGCAGTGCCTCTGCCAGGGGTTCTCTCTGAGGACATGTAAAGGCTACAGCAGGGCTTAAACTCCTTACACATCACACTTCAGAGCCTTAGGTAATGCATTTGTGACTTAAGAACATACCAGAGAAGCTTTGGCTCTTCTTGCTTACTCAGCTCAAGCTTCCTTCCACCCTTGGTTCCTGTCAGCCTTTGCCTTGGTCCCAGCATGGTCACTGCCTTTTCTACGACCCTGCACGAAGCTTTGGGAGCTTCAGGACTCCCACCACCCCTGTAGTTTTAAGTCCCAACCTATTGTGACCTCCTACATTTGTTTCCTGAGGCTTTAGTGTGGAGGTGTGGGGTTGGAAGGCTGCTTCCTGCAAGGCTGTGGCTGTGCTTGCATTTCAGATGCCAGTCCAGGCTTCTTCCCCATTTTCCCTTCTACACCCTCAAGCACTGCCTTCAGTCTGGGGCCTTTCACTCCCAGAAGGACATTGAGGGCTGGAGCAGGGCCGAGAAAGGCAATGAAGCTGGAGAAGGGTCTGGGGAGCAAGGCTGGTGAGGAGCAGCTGAGGGAGCTGGGGGTGTTCAGCCTGGACAGCAGGAGGCTGAGGGGAGCCCATGTGGCTCTCTACAGCTCCCTGAAAGGAGGTTGGAGCCAGGTGGGAGTTGTTCTCTTCTCCTAAGAAACAAGTGGTAGGATGAGAGGAAACAGCCTCAGGTTGCAGCAGGGGAGGTTTAGGTTGGGATATGGAAAGAAAATCCTGCACTGGAAGGGTTCTCAGAGCCTGGGACAGGCTGCCCAGGGAGGAGGTTGAATCCTTCCCTATGCCTGAAGAGGTTTCAAAAAGGCAGAGCTGCGGTGCTGAGGGACAAGGGTGAGCACCAGGCTTGGTGGAGCTGGAGAATGGTCGGACTGGATGAGCTTAAAGGTCTCTGTGATCCTAAAGTGGTGCTCAGCAGTAACCAGCGGTGAGATGAAAGTGCCCTGCCTGCCCTGGGGCTCCTTACTCACCTTGAGCAATGAACCAGGCTCTGAACTCAGCCTTTGGTTCTGCTCTGTCATCATTACTGTCCCCTCAGAGCCCCTGGAGAGCCGAGGCCAAGGCAGGCACTGCTGCCCGGGGGGCAGAGCAGGGTTAGCCGAGCAGCGCTCACTGCCCACGGGGAGCAGCAGGGCAGGGGGCAGGCAGCAGCCTCTGCTGCCTCTGCTCCCTCTGCTCCCTCTGCTGCCTCTGCCCGCAGCTTCTGCTCCCTGCCCACACCAGACACAAGAGCTGAACTCCACCTCCAGCCCAGGGCAAAGTGCAGGGGCACAGCCCTAGCTATTAGCACATTAAACGAGGCTAATTTAGTGCCTGCAATTTCCAGCACTAATTATTTCTGTAAAGCTTCTGAACTCGGTGGCATTTCTGGCTCCTGCCAGCTCCTCAGCTCTGCTGCAAGTCTGAGGTAAGGCAGTAAGGCCCCAGCCCCAGCCAGGTGGAGAATAACAACTGACAAAGGGGGGATGAGGAACCCTTTGCCAGTTCCTCTGATGATCTTTGGAGGGTTTCAGATGCTGAGGATGTGTAAGGAAGAAAGAAACACTGCAAGAAGGAGGCAGAGGTGGGTACACAGCCCATGGGCTCTGCAGGTAGAGCTGTTCAGGGCCCAGTGCAGGAGCCTGGGGTGTCCCAGGTGGACAAAGGCTGGATGAGGACAGAAGAAAATCCATTCTGCAAGAGCAGAGCTTCAGAGCCCCTCAGAAAAGGCTTCACAGAGCACTGTCAGCTCCTTTCTTCCCTGGCAGCTTTTACTCCCCAGCAAGATCTCGAGAACAAGAAATGAATTCTCTCTCTCCCCTGTCCTTTATTTCCTTTCCTCCAATCCCAGCAAAACTCTGCTGCTGACCTGGAGCTTGTTCCTGGTAAGCTCTAACATGATTCAGAAGCTTGCTTTGATTTCAGCTGGCTTTGGTTCTCCTCTCACATCGCCGCTGTGGGCACGGCCAGACCGGGATCAGGCCTTGGACTCCTCTCCCAGAGCAGGGATCCAAATGCTTTGGCTCCTTTTGCAATCCCCAAATGGGATTGCTCTTTAAAAAGCCATCAAGAGCTACATTGCAAAAGAGATCCATTGCTTGTGATGAAATCAGAGGCCAAGGCCAGATGCAGGAGACCTGTCCTGATGCAGATCATTCGACCTGTTGTCTAGAGAGGACATCAGAGGAGGTCTCTGCTGCAGTGAGTGCTGTCCCACAGACCTCCTCTTATTAATAAAACCCAAATATGACACCATCCCCTCCACCAGCACATCCTGTGAAGATCTCTCTGACTCTGGGCAGGGTCCTGAGTCTGGGGAGGAATAACAGCAGGCACCAGGACAGGTTAGAGGCTGCCCTGCTGGAGGACAGCTCCTTGGAGGAACCTTGGAGTGCTGGGGGGCAGCAAGACCTGCACGGGACAGCAATGTGCCCTGGGGGCCAGGAGAGACAATGGGATCCTGGGGGGCAGCAAGAGAAGTGTGGCCAGCAGGGCTGGGGAGGTTCTGCTCCCCCTCTGCTCTGCCCTGCTGAGACCACAGCTGCAATCCTGTGTCCAGTGCTGGGCTGCCCAGTTCAAGACAGAGAGCTGCTGGAGAGAGTCCAAGCAGAGCCAGGAGATGCTCGGGGACTTGAGCATCTCCCCTGTGAAGAGAGACTGAGAGCCCTGGGGCTGTTTGGTCTGCAGAAGAGAAGGCTGAGAGGGGATCTGATCAATGTCTATCAATAGCTGAGGGCTGGGGGGCAAGGGGAGGGGGCCAAGCTCTTTGCAGTGATGCACAGTAATGAGACAAGAAATAAGGGATACAAACTTGAACAGAGAAGGTTTCAGCTCAGCATGAGGAGAAACTTCTTTCCAGTGAGGGTGCCAGAACCTGGAGCAGGCTGCCCAGAGAGGCTGTGGAGTCTCCTGCTCTGGAGGCTTTCCAAGCCCACCTGGATGCCTTCCTGTGCAGACTGCCCTGGGTGCTGCTGCTCTGGCAGGGGGTTGGACTGGGAGATGACCTCTGGAGCTCCCTTCCCACCTCTAATGCACTGTGATGCTGTAAAGCTCTTGTCTCACTGCTCTGCCCAGCAATTATTTGGCTTCAGCTCCACAGTTTGCCATTTCCCCATGTGGAGCCCTGGTCCCCACTCTGCTTCCTGGCTGGATTTGCACTTCCCCCCTGCCAAAGAGTAACACTTGATATATCTCAGTTATGGATGAAACCCTCAGCAACTGCCAGGAGCTGGGAGCTGCTCAGATGGCAACCTGAGGCTGAGCAGACTGAGGTGGAGTTCAGCCATGTTTCCTCAGAGGATCAGCTCTGTTCCTTCTGCCTTCTGCCCAGAGTTCTTCTCTCCCTGTTTCTATCTCTCTGTGCCACATTCCTGTGGGGGCTTGTGATGACACCTTAGAAAACTGCTCATCAAAGCCATGTGCACAGCAAACCACCTGAAGAACACACTGACAAAAAACCACCTTGGAGTGGGACTCAGCTATTGCACCATGGACATGAGGAGGTCACTTTCTGCTTACATCCCCCAGGACCTCAATTATTGTGACAACTTTGGGTGTTTTGCCTCTAAAGGCCAAAGCAGGAGGTTGTTTATTCTCATCCCTTAAAGCAGTACCTCAGGGTGAGAATTGACTTCCCCTCACCTGGAACTTTTCTCCTTTTCTAGTTGAAATCTGAAAGTTTTCTATTTGCTGTTCAGCTGCTGACCAAAACCTGCTCACAGAATCATTCAGGCCCTTCCCTGTCCTGCTGCCCCAGGGAAGAAATGTCCTGCGGCCTCCATCCTCAGAGGCAGCTCTGTGGCAGAACTGTGGCAGCAATTCAACACCCCCTTGTGTGCCCAGAACTTGCCTTCCTGGAGTACAGCTCTGCTGCAGCACTTCTGTGAGGAGGACAAAGCTCCTGGCCCTCGAATTTTAGTCACAAGGACCCCTGGAAAAGCACAGGAGGAGACTGAATCACAAAATGTTAGGGGCTGGAAGGGACCTCCAAAGCTCATCCAGTCCAAGCCCCCTGCCAGAGCAGCACCACCTGGAGCAGGACACACAGGAACACAACCAGGTGGGTTTGGAATGTCTCCAGAGAAGGAGACTCCAAGCTCAAGCTCTAAGGGCTGGAAATGTCCTCACTCTGAGAGCCTGAAGGGTGGTGAGAGCCTGGCACAGTTGCCCAGGAAGGTGGTGGAGCCTCATCCCTGGAGGTGTTTGCAGCCAGGCTGGAGGTGGCTGTGAGCAACCTGCTGTGGTGTGAGGTGTCCCTGCCCATGGCAGGGGGTTGGGGCTGGCTGAGCCTTGAGGTCCCTTCCAAGCCTGACAAGCCTGTGATTCTATGATTCTATGAAGGGTGATCCTCTGGAGGAGTCAGTAGTGCTTTGAGATCATCCACCCCCTTTGGCTGAAGCTCTTGGAGATCCCCCGCGGGTCAAAACCTGGCACCCTCTGGATGCGGACCCTGGGGACGTCGCTGGGCTCAGAGCAGCAGGGTGCCCAAGCTGGGCAGTGAAAGCGCGGCTCTGAGGCTCAGCTCCTCACCTCCCCGTGTGTGCAGGCTGAGGTGCCTCTGTTCCTCAGGCTCACCACAAAGTGGCACTACAGCAGCTGCCATTCGCTGCGGGCAGAGCCTGGTGAGGAACCTGCCACGGCCGGCCTTGGGGCTTGTCCCTGCACTGAGTCACCCTCTGCCCAGACCATAATAACCCTTGAGCCGCACAGATGGGACTCTCCTGCCTCCTTTACACGGCAAAAGCAGCCTGCAGAGCTTTCTGCTCAGTTCATCTTTTGGCTAACCTGAACTGAAAGAATCTCTTTGCTCCACAGAGTCACAGAGGGTCAGAGTCACCAAGGGGAAACAAGACCTGAAGGAGTCCCTCCCAATCTTTCCTCCTCTGAAGACTGACTGGTTTGGGCCCACTGAAACCCTCACCAAGGTCTCCATTGGTGGCTGCATCAGATGAAGCTTTGCACTTTGGTGGTTGCTGGTGGGCAGCACTTAGCATCTGAGCTGTGTAGTAAGGGCAAACCACAGCTCCTCCTGCAGTCCAACCATCAAGAGCTCTCCCCACTTCCAGACCGATGTCAAGGACAGGTAGAGTGCCTGGTTTTCAGCTCCCCCCCCCTCTGTGCACATGCACACATATGGATAACATCTGCACTGGAGGGGGACACCAAAGCAGCTGTCCAGCTGCAGAAACACCCCCACGGAGCAGCCCTGAGAGCTGGAGGAGCAGGAGAAGGAGGAAAGTCATCCAGCAGCTCTGCTGCAGAGCTCAACAGGGAAGAGAAAGCAAAAGCAAAAGCAAAAGCAAAAGCAAGTACTGCCTAGGAAGGCACAGTGAGGACTTCACCTCCAAGCCTGTGCTCAGCCCCTGGGCAGCAGCCCCTGCGCTAAGCTACCCTCTGCTCAACCCCTGGGCAGCACCTCCCAAGCTAAGCTACTCTCTGCTCAGCCTCTGGGCAGCACCTCCCAAGCTAAGCTAACTCTCTGCTCAGCCCCTGGGCAGCACCTCCCAAGCTAAGCTATCTCTGCTCAGCCCTGGCAGCACCTCCCAAGCTAAGCTAACTCTCTGCTCAATCCCTGGGCAGCAGCCCCTGAGCTAAGCTACCCTCTGCTCAACCCCTGGGCAGCACCTCCCAAGTAAGCTATTCTCTGCTCAGCCTCTGGGCAGCACCTCCCAAGCTAAGCTACTCTCTGCTCAGCCTCTGGGCAGCACCTCCCAAGCTAAGCTAACTCTCTGCTCAACCCCTGGGCAGCACCTCCCAAGCTAAGCTACTCTCTGCTCAGCCCCTGGGCAGCACCTCCCAGCTAAGCTACTCTCTGCTCAGCTCTGGGCAGCACCTCCCAAGCTAAGCTAACTCTCTGCCTCAATCCCTGGCAGCACCTCCCAAGCTAAACTATGCTCTGCTCACAAGCAGAGTACCACAGCATCTATCTGGCTGGCAGAGACCTCAGACCTCACAGACTAAAGTGCAGCTCTTAACCAAGGGAAGATGCTGGGACTAGCTGCTGGGACTGAGCTAAAGCAATGCTGAGCACTTTCTGCCTGAGCCATCCCAAGGTGTTGTCTGAACACACTTCAGTCTCTTACTGGAATGCTCTAAAATGAGTCTGAGGTAGAGAGAAGGAAGGAACCAACCAAGTTCAGCACCAAAAAGCATTCTTCTAGGGCTGAAAGCTAGGAGCTCCTCTGAGTTCTTCTGGAGTGCAGCACTTTGCAGTGACCAGAGTGTCTGGAACAGAAGCTGCTTTGTGTGGGCTCATCCTCCCATGCTGCAGTGAGAATATAGCAACACCAGCAGAGCAGGCTCCTTAGGAACCAAACCCAAGGCTGAAACCACAAGGCCTGGCAGCATGTTCCTAGCAGGGCTCTGACCTCTGGGTCTGCCCAGCTAATGAGGAAGAGCAGAGAAGCTCTGAGGCTGCCGTGTCCCCAGGCAGTGTTGATGACAGCAGGACACAGGGACAGCAGCCACACAGCTCCTTCCTGACAGCCAGGCTGTCAGCCTTCACCTCCAGCCTCAAACAGGACACCCTGCAGGGTTCCCTGCTCACAGCAGCAGCCCAGGAGAGGCAGTCCCCAGCAGCCACTCACATCTCATTTGTAACCTTAATCCTCCCAAACAAGGAAGATCTGCCCTCTGAAAACCCTGCACTTAGAAATGGGATCAAAAGCAAAGTGTTTCAGGAAAGCAGAGTCTCAGGGATGGGGCTGAGGCTGAGGGACTCATTCAGGGTCAGTCTGGATGGGACCATGGGCAGCTTGGTCTAGTTGGAGATGTCCCAGCTCACTGTGGGGAGGTTGAGCAGGATGATGACCTTCGAGGGTCCCTTCCAACCTGATGCAATCTGTGGATCTGTGAGCTGAAAGTGATCACCCTGATGCTGGGGGAGGGAGATGGAAACATCAGCCTGGTGCTGGGGGAGGGAGATGGAAACATCAGCCATGTGCCTTGAAACATCAGCCATGTGCCTTGAAACATCAGCCATGTGCCTTCTCCACTGTCAGTTCTCAGGGCTGAGCAGTCTCAAGCTGGGCACCTTGCAGGGCAGGCACAGATAAGGTGACTTCTGTTCCACCTTCTCTTGCCAACCCAGGAGATCATCTCATTAAAACTGAACACAGGCTGGCTCAGACCATCGGGGTGGGCTTCTCCATTGCTTGGCAAGAGAAGTGAAATGGGGCCAAGCAGTGAAAAGGATTAAAGAGGTGCCAGAGAGAACACAGACAGTGCTGAGGGGTCCCAAAGCCCGAGTGCTGCAGAGGTTGGGACACTGGCATGGCTGAGAGCTCGACAAGTTCCATTGATGGAGGCTTTTGGTGATGATGTAGAGAGCTAAGGCCATTGGGGTGATTCCCCTGGAGCAGCTGAAGAGCAGTCTTGCCTGCAGTGGTGACCAGGTGTCACAGCCTCACAGTAAGTTAGAGGTTGGAAGGGAGCTCCAGAGGTCATCTCCCAGTCCAAGCCCCTGCCAGAGCAGCAGCACCCAGGGCAGTCTGCACAGGAAGGCATCCAGGTGGGGTTGGAAAGCCTCCAGAGCAGGAGACTCCACAGCTCTCCTGGGCAGCCTGCTCCAGCTCTGGCACCCTCACTGCAAAGAAGTTTCTCCTCATGCTGAGCTGAAACCTTCTGTGGTCAAGCTTGAACCTCTTGTTCCTTGTCTCATTACTGTGCACCACTGCAAAGAGCTTGGCCCCCTCCCCTTGCCCCCCAGCCCACAGCTATTGATAGGCATTGATCAGATCCCTCTCAGCCTTCTCTTCTGCAGACCAAACAGCCCCAGGGCTCTCAGGCTCTCTTCACAGGGGAGATGCTCAAGTCCCCTGAGCATCCTCCTGGCTCTCCCTTGGAGTCTCTCCAGCAGGTCTCTGTCTCTCTCGAACTGGGGAGCCCAGCACTGGACACAGGATTGCAGCTGTGGTCTGAGCAGGGCAGAGCAGAGGGGAGCAGAACCTCCCCAGCCCTGCTGGCCACACTTTCCTTGATGCAGCAAACCAGCTCAGCAGGAAAAAACTTCCAGGCAACCAGTATGAGTGCAGGACAGAGCTCTGGGGGGTTCAGAAAGGGATCTGAGAAAGAGAAAGAGGAGCTTTGGGTGAGCTCTCAGCTGGCATCAAAGGCTGCTGTTGCTCAACAGGCTTTGAAGCTGTTGGTGTTGACTCAATTTCTCACAGGAAGGAGAAAAGCAATATTAATTTTACTTGCTGCTGCTTTGTTGCACTTGATTCGTGGCAATCCTTTTACTGCAGCCCTCTGCCAACCTGCAGGGAATGACTCAAGCATGCTGAGCCTCTCTGGTTGCACCAGAATGTTCATCTGAACCACTCAGGCCTGCTTGCCATCAGCCAGGGCAGGGAGTGCCCTTCCAGTGCCACACACATTGCCCCACATGGGCCAAAGGGAAGGGGCTGCTGTGCCAGGCTTGGCTTGTGATCACAGAGTCATAGAATTGCCAGGGCTGGAAGGGACCTCAAGGAGCAGCCAGCTCCAACCCCCTGCCATGGGCAGGGACCCCTCACACCACAGCAGGTTGCTCACAGCCACAGCCAGCCTGGCTGCAAACACCTCCAGGCAGGAGGCTGCCACCACCTCCCTGGGCAGCCTGTGCCAGGCTCTCACCACTCTCATGGGGAACAACTTCTTCCTCACTGCCAATCTCATTCTCCCCATTTCTACTTTTGCTCCATCCCCCCCAGTCCTATCCCTCCCTGACACCCTCAGAAGTCCCTCCCCAGCTTTCTTGGAGCCCCCTTCAGAGGCTGGAAGGCCACAAGGAGGTCTCCTGGGAGCCTTCTCCTCTCCAGCCTGCACAACCCCAACTCCCTCAGGCTGTGCTCACAGCAGAGCAGCTGCAGCCCTCTGCTCCTCCTCGTGGCCCTGCTCTGGACACCTTTTACCCTTCCATTCTCAGCAATGCAATGCAGCAGACCCTTGGGATACAGCATCCTGATTTTTCTTAGCTGAGGTCAGACATGGCTTTAGCTCCAACTTCTTGTCCATTTCTGTGCAGAAACATCCCTCAGCTCTGGCTCTTTTCTCATCATTGCAAAGCAAGAGGATTTGCAGGCTTGAGGACAAACCCAAATAACGCTCTGGTGTTTAAACTCCTTGACTGTGGCAGGCAGGGAATGAAGTGCAGACCCATCCTGAAGCTGCAGCTGGCTCAGAGCCTGCTGTGCCTTTGCCTCCTCCTCGTTTGGACAGAAGCTTGTGACTTCCATCCCTGGAGAAGCGGGAAGATCTTTTCTTGGCAGCTTTTTGTCATCAGCAGCTGAAGACAGTTGGGCATGGCATGAACCTTCTAAAGAAAACAAAGAGTTTGCTCCTGTCAAAGCATGGCCAAAACTTGGCTGCTGCTTAAGCAGATGTCTTCCACATGAAGAGGGTCTTCAGAGATGGAGTGGTAAGTGAAGACTGTCTTGAGGAGCAGCGTGCCAAGAGCAGGGCTGACATCTGGAGCGGGGCTGCGCGGGGCCAGCTTGGTGCTGTCAGTGCCCATGGCTGCAGGGCTGCAGGGTCAGGAGGCAAGGACAGCCACTCTTCACAGCTGCAGGGCTGCAGGATCAGGAGGCAAGGACAGCCACTCCTCACAGCTGCAGGGCTGCAGGGTCAGGAGGCAAGGACAGCCACTCATCACAGCTGCAGGGCTGCAGGATCAGGAGGCAAGGACAGCCACTCATCACAGCTGCATTCCTGCAGGATCAGCAGGCAAGGACAGCCACTCTTCACAGCTGCAGGGCTGCAGGATCAGGAGGCAAGGACAGCCACTCTTCACAGCTGCACTGCTGCAGGATCAGGAGGCAAGGACAGCCACTCTTCACAGCTGCAGGGCTGCAGGATCAGGAGGCAAGGACAGCCACTCTTCACAGCTGCACTGCTGCAGGATCAGGAGGCAAGGACAGCCACTCTTCACAGCTGCAGGATCAGGAGGCAAGGACAGCCACTCTTCACAGCTGCAGGATCAGGAGGCAAGGACAGCCACTCTTCACAGCTGCAGGGCTGCAGGGTCAGGAGGCAAGGACAGCCACTTTCACAGCTGCAGGCTGCAGGCTGCAGAATCAGAGGCAAGGACAGCCACTCTCACAGCTGCACTGCTGCAGGATCAGGAGGCAAGGACAGCCACTCTTCACAGCTGCAGGATCAGGAGGCAAGGACAGCCACTCTTCACAGCTGCAGGGCTGCAGGATCAGGAGGCAAGGACAGCCACTCTTCACAGCTGCACTGCTGCAGGTCAGGAGGCAAGGACAGCCACTCTTCACAGCTGCAGGCTGCCAGGGTCAGGAGGCAGGACAGCCACTCCTCACAGCTGCAGGGCTGCAGGGTCAGGAGGCAAGGACAGCCACTCTTCACAGCTGCACTGCTGCAGGATCAGGAGGCAAGGACAGCCACTCTTCACAGCTGCAGGATCAGAGGCAAGGACAGCCACTCTTCACAGCTGCAGGGCTGCAGGGTCAGGAGGCAAGGACAGCCACTCCTCACAGCTGCAGGGCTGCAGGGTCAGGAGGCAAGGACAGCCACTCTTCACAGCTGCAGGATCAGGAGGCAAGGACAGCCACTCTTCACAGCTGCAGGGCTGCAGGATCAGGAGGCAAGGACAGCCACTCTTCACAGCTGCAGGGCTGCAGGATCAGGAGGCAAGGACAGCCACTCTTCACAGCTGCATTCCCACCTCTCTTGGATTAGCTTTCTGACCTTGAGCCAGCTTGGTACAGGGTGGTACAGAAAGGGTTGGCTTCATTTAATCCCCAGGCAACACAAGCTCCAGCAGTAGCCAAACAGATTCATCCTCAGCTGAGTTCCCCCCCCACACAAAGGGAGGCTTTGGGCACCCCAAGGAGCCAAGCAGCTCTGGCCCAGTGGGTGAGACAAACTGGCCTCCTTGGCTGTGTCTTTGTGTGTGCTTCTAGAGGTGGCTTCTGTGCCAAGCAGCATCCAGAGATGCTGTCAGAGTCTGAGGTTAATCCTGAGCAGCCTCCCCACCCCCAGCATTGGGCAGGGGGTGCTGTTCACAAAAGCATTTCCCTCCCTAATAAAGCCATTGCTAGCCCCAAGCAAATCAGATTGAGGAGGCAAGAGTGCCCGAGAGGCTGAGCAGGAGAAGCTGCTCAGCTTCAATTCATGGCAGGGATTACTGACACATCAGGGCTGTCTAAATGGCTTAACACACCCTAATGCCACCCAACCCTCACTGAGACCTCCACAGATGCCCATGAGGGGATTTTCAGAGGGGGGAACAAAAGGAAACAGCAAATGCCTTGCAGCTGGTGTAGCTGAATGCTCTTCATCTTGCTCTGAGACACGGGCAGGTCAGCTTCAGCTGATGCCAGAGCTCTGATCCAAATGCTGCTCCAGAGAACAGGATGTTGGTTTACCTTGCAGTGAACCTCAACAAGGGAACCTTCTTAAATTCATGGCTGTAAGACTGCAGTCATAACCTACTAAAACATATTCAAGGGTTGAGGCCACTGCCTTTCACAAAGCAAACCTCCCAGCGAGGCACTGAGGGAGTTAACACCTCTGAGCCCAGCTGGGTTAGGCCATGCAAGCCACCCCCTGCTGCTTGCAGTAAGGAGAAATGGGCTGGCTGCTCCAGCCCAGTGCCAGAGACCATATGGCACCAGGGCAACAGGCAATTAAGAATAACACATAAACAGCAAATTGATGTCCTACAATTGCCAGAGGCTCCCCATGCACTGAGGAGGAATTAGAATGGACCCCAGGGGCCGTTTGGTCCTGGGTTGCAGCAAGGAAAGTGTGGCCAGCAGGGCTGGGGAGGTTCTGCTCCCCCTCTGCTCTGCCCTGCTCAGACCACAGCTGCAATCCTGTGTCCAGTGCTGGGCTCCCCAGTTCAGGAGAGACAGAGAGCTGCTGGAGAGAGTCCAAGGGAGAGCCAGGAGGATGATCTGGGGGCTTGAGCATCTCCCCTGTGAAGAGAGCCTGAGAGCCCTGGGGCTGTTTGGTCTGGAGAAGAGAAGGCTGAGAGGGATCTGATCAATGTCTATCAATAGCTGAGGGGCAAGGGGAGGGGGCCAAGCTCTTTTTGGTGGTGCAGAGTACTAAACCAAGGACCAGTGGGTACAAACTTGACCACAGAAGGCTTCAGCTCAACATGAGGAGAAACTCCTTTCCAGTGAGGGTGCCAGGGCCCTGGAGCCCCCTGGCTCGAACAGCACTGCACCTCGGCTGCAGCCCTCAGCTAACACACTGCTAGGATTAACCAAGAGGGCTTCACAAAGTAGTTAGCTTCCCTTAGGCTCTGTGGCTGCCCTGCCTGAGGAGGCTGAGGGGAGATGCTGAGCTGTTACACAGACACTTGTGTCTGCCCAGCACCGCTGGTGGCAGCCCAAGCAAAGCAGAAATGTGACCCAGGTCACGAGGTGGCACCACAGCAGAACCAGGCACGGCAGTCCCTGGGACACCTCTGCCTTTGTTTCTCTCTTATCCTCCAAGAGCCTATTTAGACAAGAAGCCTTCCAACAGGGAACCGTGCAGCACCCAGCCACGTAGCACCTCAGCCAGTGGCAGACAGAAGCATCTGGGGCCCAGTTCAGACCACTGAGAATATTCCTCTCAGTTTGCTTCCACCCCCAGGACGATTGCTGCATCACATTCTGCAGCTGGCTGTGCAGTCCCCTCTGTGTGTTGTGTTTGCTGCTATCTGCAGCTTCTTTGGTGCTATCTGCAGCTCCCTCTTTCAGTGTTTCCCTAAGACAAACATTTCTAGGTTAAGAACTGAGGAGAGGCTGAGGGAGCTGGGGTAGCTTAGCCTGGAGAAGAGGAGGCTCAGGGGAGACCTTCTTGCTCTCTCCAACTCCCTGAAGGGAGGTTGTAGCCAGGTGGGGGTTGGTCTCTTCTCCCAGGCAGTGATCACCAGAACAAGAGGACACAGTCTCAAGCTGTGCCAGGGGAGTTTCAGGCTGGAGGTAAGGAGAAAGCTCTTCCCAGCAAGAGGGATTGGCCCTTGGGATGTGCTGCCCAGGGAGGTGGTGGAGTCACCATCACTGGAAGAGCTTAAGAAGAGCCTGGATGAGGCACTCAGTGCCATGGTTTAGTTGATCAGATGGTGCTGGGTGAGAGGTTGGACTTGAGGATCTCAAAGGTCTTTTCCAACCTGGTCAATTCTATTCTATTCTATTCTATTCTATTCTATTCTATTCTATTCTATTCTATTCCATTCCATTCCATTCCATTCCATTCCATTCCATTCCATTCCATTCCATTCCATTCCATTCCATTCCATCCTTCCCAGCCACTGGCAGGCAGCATCAGGCTGTACTCCTCCCACTGAAGGCCAGTGTCCTGCTGCATCCTTTGTCTCAGCAATAAATATCCATTAAACTGATCTTGACCTATAAAGAGAAAACCTCTGGGATGCAATCAGCCAAAATAATGATGAGGACTGGAACCATCACACAGCCAACTGCAAAGCCCTTGCAGTCCTAAGCTTCAATGCAGTAGACAATGATCCATAATGCCCCAAACCACAAACTCTCTCACTGACCCCAGAATCCCAGGGCTTGGAAGGGGCCTCAAAAGCTCATCCAGTCCAAGCCCCCTGCCAGGGCAGGATCACCTACACCACATCACACAGGAACACTTCCAGGTGGGTTTTGAATATCTCCAAAGAGGTAGAATGGTCTGGGACCTCTGAAGGTCGTTGAGTCCAACCCCCCCTGCAGTGAGCAGGGACACCCTCAACATGGAAAGCATCCCAACAGCTAAAGCATGGGAAAGAGCTGAAAATAGGAAACCTGCACACAGTGCTTCCCAGCTGAGCCTCCTCACAGGTGACTCACAAAGCAAAGTGCCAGTGGGCTGTAATTGAGGTCATAGGCTCACAGGATGTTAGGGGTTGGAAGGGACCTCCAGAGATCATCCAGTCCAACCCCCTGCCAGAGCAGGACCAGCACAGGTCACACAAGAATGCATCCAGATGGGGCTGGAAAGGCTCCAGAGAAGGAGACTCCACAACCTCTCTGGGCAGCCTGCTCCAGGGCTCTGTGAGCCTCCCAGGGAAGAAGTTCCTCCTCATGGTGAGGTGGAACCTCCTGTGCTGGAGTTTCCATCCATTGCCCCTTGTCCTGTGCCAGGGTGCAGCTGAGCAGAGCCTGTCCCCTGCCTCTCGACCCCCAGCCCTCAGATAGTTATAAACATCGATTAAATCCCTCCTCAGCCTTCTCCAGGCTAAAAAGCTGCAGGTCCATCCTCTGGAGCAGCAGAAGCTGGAGCACGGAGCCCTAGCTGGGGTGAGCTGGCCGAGCAGGAGCGGAGCTCCTGGGGAAGGAGCAGCAGAAGCTGGAGCATGGAGCCCTAGCTGGGGTGAGCTGGCCGAGCAGGAACGGAGCTCCAGGGGAAGGAGCAGCAGAAGCTGGAGCACGGAGCCCTAGCTGGGGTGAGCTGGCCGAGCAGGAGCGTAGCTCCAGGGGAAGGAGCAGCTTGCCCACTTCCCACTCCTGTCCTGCTCTTCACTCAGTAATTCAGGGGCCGTGTGACGCCATCGGCTTGCTCTAAGATGAAAGGACAAAACGAGGCGCCCGAGGCCAAAGCAATATTGCAGGGTCAGCCAGGAGCCCCTTCTGTGGCTGCAGGGCATGGGAGCTCTCGCTGAGCAGCCGCGGGTGCTCCAGAGCCCCAGCGAAGCCTTTGGTGGCTTGAGCCCGGCCGCTGCCTCCGCGGTGCTAAGTGATGTGCTCCGGAGAATCTGGCGTCCGCAAAGGAAGCAGGATGAGCATCTTCCTGGCTGCCCGAGGTGCCGGACGTCCTGAGCACCGCTGGGGAATTCCCCTCATTGTAGTCAGGCAGGAGGACAAATGACATCATTAAGAGAAGTGCAGATGCAGCCCTGAATGGCTCAGGGGCTTGAGAGCGGGGAGAGGAGCTGGGGTGATGTGCCCGGTGCTTTGCCCACTGCCAAGCGCTGCTGATAAGGAGAAAAGGTTGGGAGCCAGAACCTCCAGACACCGCTAGATCTGGCACAGAAACCTGGCTGGAGGTGGCTGTGAGCAACCTGCTGCGGTGTGAGGTGTCCCTGCCCACGGCAGGGGGCTTGGAGCTGGCTGATCCCTGAGGTCCCTTCCAACCCTAACAGTTCAATGACTCTACCTTTGCTCCTACTGCATCTTAAACTGCCAAAGCCACCAGAGGAAGAAGCCACAGAGCTGCTACTGAAGCTCCTCTCTGCCTGACCAGTACAGAAGAAGAGCCATCAGCTGATGAAGTTCATTAAGAGGAGGAACTGGGCTTGATTAATTTCTTCATAACACTGATTGACTTGGACAGCACATTTCACTACCGTTTATGCTGCAGTGAAGTCTAATGAGGATCTCCCTGAGTGACAGGGCAGGATGACACAAAACACACAACCCAATTTGGAGAGGGCAAATGAGGTGGCTGTAATTGCTGCTTATTGCTCCCCTGGTGTTGCCTGAGCAGTTCAATAGATACACAATCAAAAGGAGACCTGGGGCTGTGTCAATCCACATCACTCAGGCGGCATTCTTGCACTCCATGTCTGGCTGTCTCCCCTGCCTCCAAGGGATCACAGCCTGGAGCTGTGGATGGCTCATTCTGCACTGGAACTCAGCTGGTGTTGGAGAGTCCCCTGCTAGACATGCCCTGGGGCAGCCTGTGGCTGTGTTCCCCCAAAGCATTCACTTCTCTAATCCTCCTGTGTGCTTGGCTCTGATACTGAGGATTAGAGCACAACTTAACCCACCAGGCCAGCAGGAGAGACTCTTCTCTACAGCCTGTAACCAAAAATTAATAGCCAGGACAATAACCACAGAATGGCTCAGGTTGGAAGGGAGCTCAGAGATCATCTACTCCAACCCCCTGCCATGGCCAGGGACACCTCCCTCTAGACCCAGGTGGTTAAAGCCTTGTCCAACCTGGCCTTGAGGCCACCACAACCTCCCTGGGCAGCCTGTTCCAGAGTCTTATCACCCTCATACTGAGGAGGAGGTTCAGGCTGGGGGTGAGGAGAAAGAGTAATTGGCCATTGGGATGTGCTGCTCAGGGAGGTGGTGGAGTCCCCATCCCTGGAGGTGTTCCACAAAGGCTTGGATGTGGCACTTGGAGCCATGGTTGAGTTGTCAGGAGGTGTTGGGTGATAGGTAACAGGTTGGACTTGATGATCTCTGAGGTCTTTTTCAACCTCACTGATTCTGTGATCCTTTGATTCTATGATCCTTTGATTCCCTGATTCTCTGACAGGCACATCCAAGGGCCTGGCAAGGAATGGTCCAAGCATGGATTTGTGCTGCCTTGCTCCTAAAAGACTGAAAACACAACAAAAATAGCAGCATGCTTCTTCCCCCCCACCCCTTAGTGCTTGCTTGACAAATATCACCATCTGCCATGCAGCCAGAGCTCTCTCTGTCTCAGGAAGGCTTTCTTGTGTACAGCTCATGGTTGAAACCTGGGCTGTTTTCAAGGCGCTCTCTCAGATTTAAGGAGTCTCTGATCCTCTCTCGCAGGCTGGGATCCTATCAACAGTGAAAGCTTTCATCTGGAAGCAGGAATCAAACTGCAATTCTCCTGCTGCTTCAGAAGGGGTAGACAAGGCCAGGGGAAGGAGTGGGTGCCCAGAGTGCAGTGGTGTGGTGTGGAGGAACATGACTCCAGCAGGAGCAGGGAGGGGATTGTCCCCTGGGACTCGGCTCTGGGGAGGCCACACCTCGAGGGCTGTGTCCAGGTTTGGGCAGCTCAACACAAGAGAGCTGTGGAGGTGCTGGAGCCAGGGCAGAGCAGGGCAAGGAAGCTGGGAAGGGCCTGCAGAAGAAATCTGCTGGAGAGAGACTGAAGGAGCTGGGGATGGTTAGTTTGGAGGAGACTGAGGGGAGACCTCCTGACTGTCTACTACTACCTGAGAGGACCTTGTGGAGAGGCTGCTGCTGGTCTCTTCTCACAGCTGATTAGTGACACAACAAGAGGGAATGGCCTCAAGCTGCTGCTGGGTAAGCTTAGATGGACATTAGGAAGAATCTGCTCTCATCAGGAGTGGTCAGGGACTGGACTGTACTGCCCAGGGAGGTGGTGGAGTGCCCAGGGCTGGCTGTGTTTGAAGGTGGTTTGGCTGTGGTGCTTGGGGCTGTGGTTTAGGGCTGAGCCTTGCAGAGCAGGGTCCTGGGTTGGACTTGGTGCTCCTGAGAGTCTGTTCCAAGCTGAATGTTTCTGTGGTTCTGTGAACTGAGCTCTTCTCTCAGAGGCCAGAGAGAATGGCTGTGGCTGCAGCAGCCCAGCCTGCAAAGGGACTGCTGGGTCCAAAGGCTGCAGTGGAGGCACAAAGCAAAGGAACCAGCAGACTGGACTTCATGAGTGATGATGCAAAAGAGCTGCTTTGTGCAAGAGAGATCAGTGCCTGCATGGTGGGATCCTGGGATCGTGGTGTGATCCTCATGGATGATGCTGTAACACTGCCTTAAATCCAGGCAGAGCAATGGGAGGGAGGATTTCGTGTGTGAGGCTGAGGGGGAGCTGGGCAGCCCTTCCTCTCCCCCCAGGTCTCTCTCTCTGGAAGTGTCTCCTTCTGAAACCTGGAGGTGCAGACCGTGCAGGTACACCCCAGGATTTCTGCCCCCTGAACAGAGGCCATGTTCCCTTAGCCACAGATTCTCTCCCACCAAAGCCTCTCCTTTTGTTTGTTGGCTTTTCTTTCCCCCCTTTCTGGCAGCTGCTGAGCAGATGCTCTCGGTTCTAAGCAGATGGGAAAGATTCTTCCATCCCCAATGATTCCAAGTGACACAAAAGCCTGTTGCATGACTGAGAGATGACACTGGGGTGATATTTGTGCACACTGAAAGAGAGCATTACAATCATATCATTAATCTGGACTACCCCTCTGTCTTAGCATGCCTGACATGCTGTCCTGTTGCAGTCCAGTCCAAGTGGAGTACTGGCAGGATGAGGATCTGGCAGCAGCACAGCCCCACGGCGCAGCGGGGTGCTTGCTCTGCTCCCCTCCAGCCTCAGCTGGGAACAAAAAGTCAGTCTTGGCTCTTCCACGAGCTCCTGGCAGTGCTAGAAAGGCAGAGATCTTAGGCTTAGAAGCAGCAGTGCTGCACACCAGGACAGAATGTTCTGACTAGGACTGCAGCTCCAAAGCATGAGCCCAGTACCCAACTCCAGAGGTTCTGAGGAGAGCAAGAGACTGGAGAGGAGAAGGCTGAGAGGGGACTTGATCAATGTCTACCAATAGCTGAGGGCTGGGGGTCAGGAGGGAGGGGACAGGCTCTGCTCAGCTGCACCCTGGCACAGGACAAGGAACAATGGATAGAAACTCCAGCACAGGAGGTTCCACCTCACCATGAGGAGGAACTTCTTCACCGGGAGGCTCACAGAGCCCTGGAGCAGGCTGCCCAGAGAGGCTGTGGAGTCTCCTGCTCTGGAGACCTTCCAGCCCCACCTGGATGTGTTCCTGTGTGACCTGTGCTGGATTCTGTGCTCCTGCTCTGGCAGGGGCTTGGACTGGATGGTCTCTGGGGGTTCCTTCCAACCCCTAACCTCCTGTGATGATCCTGTGAAATCCTGACTTAACGTGAGGCAGCAGGAGGCTCCCTTCCTCCTATGGCAAGCAGTGCAAAGGAGCAGGCAGCATGCCAGGCTGGTCACCTGGACCTGGCTGCAGTGGGCTGCAGGTGCAGGTCCAAAAGGGAGCACTCACCATGCTGGCCTGCAAAGCCAGGTTCAGGCAGGCAGGGTCTGTGAAGCAGCACAGCCAATGGAGAGAATCAGTTGGAACAGACATCCAAGCTCATCCAGCCCACCCTTCAGCTTAGCACCACCATGGCCATTAAACCATGTCCCAGAGTGCCTTGTCCACACACTTCTTGAACACCTTCAGGGGTGGGGACTCCAGCAGCTCCCTGGGGAACCTATTCCAATGCCAGTTCCAAGGGGTAACCTATTTCAATGTCATCTTCAGCCCTGCTGCCCACAGTAATGAATATGAATTCCATCCCAAAAGCTTGGAAGTTCATTCAAAAGCACAGGCTTGAGTGTGAAGGAGAGAGAGAGAGAGAAGAAAAGGTCCTGGAGCATTAGGACCATCAGTCAAGAGGGAGCTCCAGGTCCCTTGGCAAGCATGCCCAACACAAGGCAAGGGTGGAGGAGCCTGGAATAATCTTGTTAGAAAGCTCAAATGCTCTTCTCCTCCTCTTGTCTCTTTTGAACACTGCAGCTCTCATGATCACAACACCACAGACTGCTTTGGGTTGGAAGGGACTTTAAAGATCACTTAGTTCCAACCCCCTCCTGCCATGGGCAGGGACACCTTGCACTAGCCCAGGCTGCTCAAGGCCTCCTCCAACCTGGCTCTGAATACTTCCAGGGCTGGAGCCTCTACAGCCTCCCTGGACAACCAGTTCCAGTGCCTCACTGCCCTCACAGAGAAGAATTTCCTCCTAATGTCTCATCTAAATCCAGTGTGAAGCCATTGCCCCTGGTTCCTGTCACCACATGTCTTTGTAAGAGGTCCCTCTCCAGCTCTCCTGGAGGTGCCCTTAGTGTGGGAGCAAACTTAGAGAAGCTTCATGGGACAGCAAAGGGAAACTCAGAGGGAGGGACTGAGTGTCTGCTGCCCAAGCAGTGTCCTTGGTGCCTCCAGTGACTGACAGCATGAGACTGAACACATCTAAGTGCTGGCTTCTACACCTTGGCCACAGCAACCCCAGGCAGTGCTACAGGCTGGGGGCAGAGTGCTGGAGAGCAGCCAGGCAGAGAGGGACCTGGGGGTGCTGGTGGACAGCAGCCGAACATGAGCCAGCAGTGTGCCCAGGGGGCCAAGAAGGCCAAGGGCATCCTGGCCTGCAGCAGGAAGAGTGTGGCCAGCAGGGGCAGGGAGCTCATCTGCCCTGTGCTCAGCACTGCTGAGACCACACCTTGAGTCCTGTGTCCTTTAAGAAGGACATTGAGATACTTGAAGGTGTCCAGAGAAGGGCAACAGAGCTGGGGAGGGGTCTGGAGCACAGCCCTGGGAGGAGAGGCTGAGGGAGCTGGGGTTGCTTAGCCTGCAGAAGAGGAGGCTCAGGGGAGACCTTCTTGCTCTCTCCAACTCCCTGAAGGGAGGTTGCAGCCAGGTGGGGGTTGGTCTCTTCTCCCAGGCACCCAGCAGCAGAACAAGAGGCACAGTCTCAAGCTGTGCCAGGGGAGGTTCAGCATGTTAGGTGAGGAGAAAGTTCTTCCCAGCAAGAGAGATTGGCCCTTGGGGGATGTGCTGCCCAGGGAGGTGGTGGAGTCCCCATCCCTGGAGGTGTTTAGGAAGAGCCTGGCTGAGGCCCTTGGTGCCATGGCTGAGTTGCTCAGATGGTGCTGGGTGAGAGGCTGGACTGGATGAGCTCTGAGGCCTTTTCCAACCTGGTTCATTCTCTATTCTGCTTTCTGATTTCCAGCAGATTTCTTCTTCAAATGCTGAAATAAGGTTTTCCTCTGAGACTTCAGAGGAGAGCCACAGGAAAGGCTATTCCTGGCTGTTCAAATCAGCTGCTAGAAATGTTGTCTCCTGAAGGGTTTAGAAAATATGTAAACCATCTGCATTCTTCGGGATCCTTTGTCAGGGCAGATGCCACGACAGACCTCAGGAAGCAGGAGCAGATGTTCTTCTGCACACTCTTCACTTCAGAGCCTTTAGAAATTCATGAGGCCTTTTGTAGGTTTGATGAATCTTCTAATAACTGAGCAGCTGTTCAGTTCAGAGCTGCAAAGATGTCCTCCAGCCCGCAGGCAGTGGAAGGCAGCACTGGAATGGTCACGTTTTGGAGGTCTGCAGGACAGGATCACAGCTCACAGGATGGCAGGGGCTGGAAGGGACCTCCAGAGATCATCCAGTCCAACCCCCTGCCAGAGCAGGAGCAGAGACTCCAGCACAGGCCACACAGGAACACATCCAGGTGGGGCTGGAAAGGCTCCAGAGAAGGAGACTCCACAACCTCTCTGGGCAGCCTGCTCCAGGGCTCTGGGAGCCTCCCAGGGAAGAAGTTCCTCCTCATGGGGAGGTGGAGCCTCCTGTGCTGGAGTTTCCATCCATTGCTCCTTGTTCTATGCCAGGGTGCAGCTGAGCAGAGCCTGTCCCCTCCCTCCTGACCCCCAGCCCTCAGCTATTGCTAGACATTGATTCAATCCCCTCTCAGCCTTCTCCTCTCCAGGGTAAGCAAGCTCAGCTCCCTCAGCCTCTCCTCACAGGGCTTGTGCTCTAGAGGTGCTCTAGATGCTCTGGTAAGCTGGGGAGGGGTCTGGAGCACAGCTCTGGGAGGAGAGGCTGAGGGAGCTGGGGTTGCTCAGCCTGCAGAAGAGGAGGCTCAGGGGAGACCTTCTTGCTCTCTCCAACTCCCTGAAGGGAGGCTGTAGCCAGGTGGGGGTTGGTCTCTTCTCCCAGGCCACCAGCCCCAGAACAAGAGGGCACAGTCTCAAGCTGTGCCAGGGGAGGTTCAGGCTGGAGGTTAGGAAGAAATTCTTCCCAGCAAGAGAGATTGGCCCTTGGGATGTGCTGCCCAGGGAGGTGGTGGAGTCCCCATCCCTGGAGGTGTTCAGGAAGAGCCTGGCTGAGGCCCTTGGTGCCATGGCTGAGTTGCTCAGATGGTGCTGGGTGAGAGGTTGGACTGGATGGTCTCTGAGGTCTTTTCCAACCTGGTTCATTCTCTACTATTCTGTGTTCCTGTAGCTGCTGGTGTTGTGATATCCCTCTTAACAACTAACTGCCAGGGAGCTGCCAGCCACTGTTTCATGGCTCACAGCATTTGTTAAGCCATCAATTCCCAAGCCTTAGGCAGCTGGCTCCTCCTGGCCAAGGGAGCTGTGGCAGCTCCTCTGCACTCTGAAACAGAAAGCTGTGTGAACTTCTGGGCTCCATGTGGCTGTGCTGTTGGTTCACCACCAGTGAACCAACAGCTTCACAACCACTGCTTCACAGATGAGTTGAGTCTTCAGCTTGAAGAAGGCCCTGAGGGACTCATTGTGGCCTTTCAGTACTTTAAGGTGGCCCACAGGAAAGATGTGGAGTGGAAGAGGAAAGGCTGAGGAGCTGGAGCTCTTTAGCTCGAAGAACAGGAGACTGAGGGGTGACCTCAGTAGGGTGAGAAGTCAGGAGGATGGAGCCAGGCTCCACCCAGTGATGTCCAAGGGCAGGACAAGGAGCAGTGGGTGCAAGCTGGAACAGAGGAGGCTCCATATGAACAGGAAGGAAGGAAAAAAACGTTCACTGTGAGGATGGTAGAACACTGGAGCAGGCTGCCCAGAGAGCTGAGGAGTCTCCTTGTCTGGAGACATCCAAACCCCTCCTGCACATGTTCCTGTCTGACCTACTCTAGGTGATCCTAGAAGGTGGGGTTGGACTAGATGACCTTTAAGGGCCCTTCCAACCCAACCCACTCTGTGATCCTGTGATGGTGAGGTGGCACAAAGTCTTCAAAGTGCCTCCCAAGTGTTTCTTACTCTTATGCAGCTGGTGCCAGCCACAACTAGTCACAGCCACTGGAAATCTGCTTGGGTTGTCCTTGCAGCTGCACCATGGAGTCTGCAGTGTGCACAGACTAGACAGGCACAGGATGAGCAGGACAAGTCATCCCCCTGTGCCTGCAGTCTGGCTGCAGATACACACCATAACACAGGACAAAAACCAGCCAGTAACCAGGGTGTCCTCTCCCCTCACTGAAAGGGATTCACAGCAACCAAGGAGTGCTCCAGGAGCAGCTGTGCACAGGGGCTGCTTGGCAACTAGCTCTTCATTCTCAACAGCAAGAGACCGAACAGCAGCCTGCCAGTACCTGAAGGGGTCCTACAGGAAGGCTGGAGAGAGACTGTTTGCAAAGGCCTGCAGGGACAGGGCCAGGGGCAATGGCTTCAAACTGGAGAGGAGCAGATTGAGACTGGCTATCAGGAAGGAGTTCTTCACTACGAGGGTGGTGGAACACTGCAGCAGGTTGCCCAGGGAGGTGGTTTGGGCTCCATCCCTGAAGATATCCAAGGTGATGCTCAGCGAGGCCCTGGGCAACCTGATCGAGTTGGGGATGTCCCTGCTGGCTGCAGGGGGTTGGACTGGGTGACCTTTGGAGGTCCCTTCTGGCCTGGACCATTCTCTGCTTCTCTGCTTCTTGCCATCAAGAAGAGCTGCCCAGGGTTTTCAGGTTTCTCTGGCTTTGCACCAGCAGCCATGGGGAGGAGGGGGCTTGGATTTCCTGTCTCTTGACCTAGGCTGTTTCAAACTGCTGGAGAAGACTGCAGTTCAACTTCTCTTTCGACAAGACAGTCTGTGCTTGTCTTCCACAGCAGTACAGACCACGATGGTAGCCACACAGTGGGCTGGGGAATGTCAGGTAAATGTAAACACTCTGTGAGGTGGGGAGCAAAGCCTTGGGTGTTAGCCAGTCTGTGCTGTGTGCCAGGTACCAGCACTAGGCATGAGAGGGACAGTCTGACACCTCTGGCAGTCTCCTCAGCCTGATGTCTCTGTCAGCCTAAGCACCTTCAGACAATTAGGTATGAAATCTACACCCAGCCACTCCACAAGCAGTGAGGCAGCCTGAGCTTGGAAAACATAGGGACACCACAAACTCTGCTGGGGAGGCACTGACAGGAAGGAGAAAAGATGTTTTGTTTTCTTCTGTAACCATGAAGTGAATGTTAATCAGAGGAGTTACCTTTTCCAGCTCCTCTCCCATCAGGGTTCAGAGAAAGTCCATTGCTGCTGGGCTCCAGCACCACTAATCCAGGCCAGGATGCCACCAGGGAGCTTTGCTCTTCTGGGCAGTGATCTAGGAGGAAAGGAGCCCTTAGTGGCCAGGTTTGCTTTCATTCCCTTCAGTGCATTTCCTGCAGAGCCAGTGGAGCTGCTGTGTCTGCTGGGCCATGCTCTCTGGGAATCATAGAATGGTTTGGGTTGGAAGGGAGCTCAAGGCTCAGCCAGCTCCAACCCCCTGCCATGGGCAGGGACCCTCACACCACAGCAGGCTGCTCACAGCCACCTCCAGCCTGGCTGCAAACACCTCCAGGCAGGAGGCTGCCACCACCTCCCTGGGCAGCCTGTGCCGGCTCTCACCACCCTCCTGGGAACAACTTCTTCCTCACAGCCCAATCTCAATCTCCCCACTTCTAGCTTGCTCCTCCCCCCCAGTCCTATCCCTCCTGACACCCTCAGAAGCCCTCCCCCAGCTTCTTGGAGCCCCTGCAGATCCTGGAAGGCCACAATGAGGTCTCCTGGGAGCCTTCTCCTCTCCAGCCTGCACAACCCCAACTCCCTCAGTCTGTGCTCACAGCAGAGCAGCTCCAGCCCTCTGCTCCTCCTCGTGGCCCTTCCCTGGACACCTTCCAGCAGGTGAAGAAGTTTCTCACAGTGATCCCTCGTGGGAGCACAAAGCTGCAAAGCAGAACAGCTGCTGCCAGGCTGTCTGACACGGGTAGCTGTCACCTGGAACGAGTCACCTGCCTGCAGGGCATCTCTTTGTGTTTGTAATCGACAAATCCCTGCATGAAAGTCTGCCTGCCCACGGGACAGCAAGGCAGGAGCCTGCTGCCTGGGCCGCTGCAGGGGAACTGGGTGAAGTCAGCTGTGACTAACTGGGAAGCAGGAACAAGGCAGGGCTCAAAGGCTGCGGGAGTCTGAGGCTGTCAGCTGTCATTACAGCAGGCAGGCACCCCGACGGTTTGGGGCTAGCCAGCAAAGCTAAAGCCAAGGAGACAAGGAGAAGCACAGGTAATGCTAGGAGGAGCTTTTCAGTCAGTGCTGCTGATGGGTGTAACATCAGAACAGAACAGAACAGAACAGAACAGAACAGAATAGAATAGAATAGAATAGAATAGAACAGAATCACCAAAGTTGGAAGAGACCTCAAAGATCACCAAGTCCAAGCTGTCACCACAGACCTCATGACTACACCATGGCACCAAGTGCCATGTCCAGTCCCCTCTTGAACCCCTCCAGGGATGGGGACTCCACCACCTCCCTGGGCAGCACATCCCAAAGGCTAACAACTCTCTCAGTGAAGAACTTTCTCCTCACCTCGAGACTGAACCTCCCCTGGGGCAGCTTGAGACTGTGTCCTCTTGTTCTGGTGCTGGGTGCCTGGGAGAAGAGACCACCCCACCTGGACAACCATAGAATAGAATAACCATAGAATAGAATAGAATAGAGAATAGATAGAATAATAACACAGCTTGGAAAAGACCTTTGAGGTCATCCAGTCCAACCTCTCACCCAGCACCATCTGATCAACTCAACCATGGCACCAAGCCCCGCCGTGGGCTCAGGGTTGGACTCCCAGAAAAGAGGAGCAGATGATCAGCAGAGAACCCCTCAGCAGAGGAGAGGCTCTCTCAGGAACCTATTTCAGTGCTGCAGTGGCAGCAGCTGGGAGTGCTGGAGCTGCTGCCCTCCTTCCCTCTTCATCAGCCTGAGAGCAAGGAGGGCTGGGAGGCAGGGCAGGGCTGTGCTCTCCCGCACATCTACCCTTGCCCCCTGGCTCCTTGGCCTGGTGGATGTGCTCCTGTCTGCAGCTGTTTCTTCCACACTTGCCAGGCAGTTCTATGCTCAGCAAGAGAATGGTGCTGAGGGAAGCTGAGCCTCCCCTTCTTCAGCCACGTTGGGAAATGCCTCACATCCCTCCCTCCATGCAGAGGGGACCCACCCCCTGGCACTCTGTTATGCATGTGCAGAGCCTTCAGCCTGCCACATCACCTAAAGGCAAACCTGAATGCATCTCCAGGCAGCCAGAGGCCACTGCTCAATACAAACTGGTCTGCAGTGTTTCAGCTGCAACATAAGTGGAGATTAATCTAACCAAGAGGTTGCACATTAAGCCTCTGAGCAAATTAATACTGCTGGTAATCAATGAGAAGAAGCAGAGAGCCATTGAGCCAATCTATTAGCAAAACAAGCTCTAACCACATTAGGCTGCTTTTAAACTTATCAGGGCTTAATAAAAACAAAGCTCCTAGCTCTCAAGCCAATAAAACTGAACCAGCCAGGCAAAGCAGCTTCATCTCCTCAGCTAAGCAAGCAGGGCACCGGCTACAGCCCTGAGGAAGCAGAGTCTGAAGGAAGCACAGCCCTGAGGAAGTAGAACCCTGAGAAAGGAGAGCCCTGAGGAAGCAGAACCTGAAGGAAAGAGAACCCTGAGGAAGCAGAGCCTGAAGGAAAGAGAACCCTGAGGAAGCAGAGCCTGAAGGAAGGAGAACCCTGAGGAAGCAGAACCTGAAGGAAAGAGAACCCTGAGGAAGCAGAGCCTGAAGGAAGGAGAACCCTGAGGAAGCAGAGCCCCGAAGAAGAGCCTGAAGGAAGGAAAACCCTGAGGAAGGACAGCTTGAGGAAGCAGAGCCTGAAGAAAGGAGAACCCTGAGGAGGGACAGCCCTGAGGAAGCAGAGCCTGAAGGAAGGAGAACCCTGAGGAGGGACAGCCCTGAAGGAAGCAGAGCCCTGAAGGAAGGAGAACCCTGAGGAAGCAGAACCTGAAGGAAGGAGAACCCTGAGGAGGGACAGCCCTGAGGAAGCAGAGCCCTGAAGGAAGCAGAGCCCTGGAGGAAGCAGAAGCCCTGAGGCAGGGCAGCACTAAGGAAGCAGCTCCCTGAGGCAGGGCAGCTCTAGCTCCAGCCCTGCCATGCTCTCTGACCCTGCCCCAGCCTCACCACAGACAGAGGCTCTCACTGCCTGCCCGAGGGGAGCAAAAGAAAGAGAAAAGGCAATTTGGAGTACCCAGAAAGGCCTCTGCTTCCATTTCAAAGCCACAGGAAGCATAACCTTTATGCTTCCAAAGCTATTTTTTGTTTGTGTGGGGTTTTTTTCTCTTCTCTTCTTCTTCTTCCTTTCCTTTCTAAGAATTAAACCCTCAAAATACTAATGAAAGGCTCCCCAAACGTTTTGCAGCTTTTAAAGGGCTTTGTTCTGACTGTGTTTGTGTGGAACAAGGACTGGCAAAGCTCCTCTGTAATTTTGATTTAAAAAGGGGAAAAAAAACACCACCCAAGCCTAAAATCAATCCCAATCCAAGCTATAAATAGACCCCAAACGTGGCTGCTGCAGCCAGGCTTGCACTGCCAGCACAGGCATCCACACAGCCAGGGAGGAGAAGGCAACCAGAAAAGACTTCCCCCCCGAACTTTCCAAAGCAGGCTGGCACTGTGCCTGGGGGGCTTCAGCTGCTGGCTCCCGCTCGGCTTCGGAGGAACTCCCCTCCCCGGGGCAGGGACCCTGCAATCCAGCCCCGGCTGCCTGCCGGTTGGGTTTGGAACTCGCTTATTCTTGTCCCTGCCTTTCCTTTGCGGCATTCCCCCCACCCCGCCCACCAAAGTCACAGCCTCTGCGTCTCTCCGAGGCAGGCTCTGTCCTTCCTGTGGTGGGCAGAAAGCGTCTGCCTGGGCGGTGGAGGCGCATCTGCTTCTTGGAGAGGCTATTCTTAGGCGCAGCCTGTCTTGAGCCACGCCTGGAGGAGTCGTCTGGGCGGCTTCTCAGCCTGCTTCCACATCCCATCGGCTTCAACGGGTCTCCTCAGAGAGCAGGGCTCCATCCAGTGTCTGCTGCACGACTTACTTACAGCTCTGCTTAAGTGTAAGAATTGAGGCTCGGGGACTTCAGGCTGTGCTCTCCCGCTCCGAGGGAAACTCTTCTGCTCAGCAACAAACCCGGCAGTAACTGCTCATGGCTGGAGCAGGGGAGGTACAGCTCTCAGCTGTCCTCTCTGGGGCTCTTGCAGCCTTTCAGGTCAGAGTGGCTGAGAGCAGCCAGGCAGAGAGGGACCTGGGGGTGCTGGTTGACAGTAGGCTGAACACGAGCCAGCAGTGTGCCCAGGGGGCCAAGAAGGCCAAGGGCATCCTGGCCTGCAGCAGGAACAGTGTGGCCAGCAGGAGCAGGGAAGTCATTCTGCCCTGTGCTCAGCACTGCTGAGGCCACACCTTGAGTCCTGTGTCCAGTTCTGGCTCCTCAGGTCAGGAAAGCTGTTGAGCTGCTGGAAGGTGTTCCAGAGAAGGGCAACAGAGCTGGGGAGGGGTCTGGAGCACAGCCCTGGGAGGAGAGGCTGAGGAGCTGGGGTTGCTTAGCTGGAGGAGAGGAGGCTCAGGGAGACCTTCTTGCTCTCTGCAACTCCCTGAAGGAGGTTGCAGCCAGGTGGGGGTTGTCTCTTCTCCCAGGCACCCAGCGCCAGAACAAGAGGACACAGTCTCAGGCTGTGCCAGGGGAGGCTTAGGCTGGAGGTGAGGAGAAAGTTCTTCCCAGCAAGAGAGATTGGCCCTTGGGCTGTGCTGCCCAGGGAGGTGGTGGAGTCCCCATCCCTGGAGGTGTTCACCAAAGGCTTGGCTGTGGCATTGGGAGCCATGGTTTGGTTGTCAGGAGGTGTTGGGTTGATGATCTCTGAGGTCTTTTCTGACCTGTGCTGCTGCTCTCCCTGCTCTGGCTGCAGCCCAGCACTCAGCTGGCTCTGGGCTGCCAGGGACCACTGCTGGCTCCTGGGGAGTTTGTCACCAGCTGCCACCCCCAAGGCCTTCTCCTCAAGACTGCTGCTGAGCTCTTGACCCATTTGCTGCTAGGCAGCAGTGCTCCAAAGGTTGTGAACTGTGACAAGATGGTTTCATCCCGAGGGGTTTGACTGCGACCCCTTCACGCTGGATGGGAATCTACACCCTGGGGATTTTCTGCCATTAGTTCCAGTTGGGTTCCTCCCAGCACAGCCATGCCATGAACAAGGCTATGGCCATCAGCTCCACTCAGATCTGGCTTACCAGGGCTCAGGCTTAAGCTCTTTTAAACAGTGAAAGGCACAGGTTGCAGTCAACTGAGAGCTGGAGGCTGCCTTTTCCCCCCCCTTGAACTGTGACATACAGAAAGAATTCTGTGTCTGCACACTCAGGCAATGTCAAAACATCCCCCAAAGCTCCCCAGAATATCAGGCATGGAAATGATCTGTCACTCTGATGGCTCATAGCAGTCAGGGTGCATAAAGCACTGAACACTGGGAGTGGATGTGACCTACTCCATGTAAGGTTGGGAGGAAGGATCCCAGGCTCACAGGATGTCAGGGGTTGGAAGGGACCTCTGAAGATCATCCAGTCCAACCCCCTGCCAGAGCAGGAGCACAGAATCCAGCACAGGCAACACAGGAACACATCCAGATGGGGCTGGAAAGGCTCCAGGGAAGGAGACTCCACAACCTCTATGGGCAGCCTGCTCCAGGGCTCTGTGAGCCTCCCAGTGCAGAAGTTCCTCCTCATGGTGAGGTGGAACCTCCTGTGCTGCAGTTTATATCCATTGCCCCTTGCCCTATCCCAGGGTGCAGCTGAGCAGAGCCTGTCCCCTGCCTCCTGACCCTCAGCCCTCAGATATCGATAGGCATTGATCAGATTCCCTCTCAGCCTTCTCCTCTCCAGACTAACCAGCCCCAGGGCTCTCAGCCTCTCCTCACCAGGCAGTGCTGCAGTCCCTTCAGCATCCTTGTAGCCTCCCTTGGACTGTCTCCAGCAGATCCCTGTCCCTCTTGAACTGGGGAGCCCAAAACTGGCTGCAATATTCCAGGTGAGGTCTCACCAGGGCAGAGTAGAAGGGAGGGAGAACCTCCCTGGATCTGCTGGACACACTCCTCCTAATGCCCCCCAGGGAAAGGGAAACCATTAGAAATCAACAGTGGTTGTGGAACCCAGCAGCTCCAGGACTGGAGTTACACCATGGAGAGGTTGCACTTGATGACCACAGAATCACAGAGCTGTCAGGGTTGGAGGGGACCTCAAGGCTCAGCCAGGTCCAACCCCCTGCCATGGGCAGGGACACCTCACACCACAGCAGGTTGCTCACAGCCACATCCAGCCTGGCTGCAAACAGCTCCAGGCAGGAGGCTGCCACCACCTCCCTGGGCAGCCTGTGCCAGGCTCTCACCACCCTCCTGGGCAACAACTTCTTCCTAATCTCCAGTCTCAATTTCCACTGTTCAAGCTTCAGTCCATTGCCCCTTGTCCTACAAGCCCTTGTCAGAAGTCCCTCCCCAGCTCTCCTGTAGCCCCTTCAGCTACTGGGATGCTGCTCTAAGGTCTCCCTGGAGCCTTCTCTTCCCCAGAGGCTCTCAGTAACTCTGTGAATCATTCTCCTTTCTCCCTTCCTCCTTGCTTGCTCCATGGCTCTGAAGCAGCTCTCTGAGGCCACGGAGCAGCAAACATATGACCCCACTTCATTTCAGACTGGCCTCTCCTTGGCTGCTTGCCTCAGACGTTGTCAGGAAAACCAAAGCCCCCCTGCAGCACCACCTGGACAAGGCCTTTTGCCCACAGGGGATGCAACCCTGCAGCCAGTAAACAGCAAGGCAGCCAGGACAGCAAGATTGGCTAACGAGGGCCAGCATCTCCTGCGCAGCCTCCCCCCGCAGCCTGCACGCTGCCCCTGCTCCTTGCTGTGCCACCCCTGCAGCGCTGCCACCTAAACTTCATTGCTCTGAACTCTATCACAAGACTTTGCTTTCATTCCCACCCTTTTTTTGTTGTTTTTTTCTGGGGGGGGTGTGTGTGTGGACATTCAGCTCAGCTTCTAGGCACAATGTAAACCTCAGCAGGCAGAGCGCCCTGCAGAGCTCTGAATAAACACCTTGGGGCATGCCCTCTGTATACACTCAGCATGCAAGCCAGGGCTGCTACCTCATATTTCCAATATGCCTGGAAGTTATTGCTTAAACAAAATAGCTGGAGGAAGAACATGCAGTTCCCAAGGGGGTGTTCTGACAGCCACAGTGCTGCTGGTGAATGGAGCTATTGCCATGGAAAACAAGCATTGCCTTTCCAAATGGGATACTAATTCATCCCTCAGACTGCTGTTATGATCTGCAGCAAAGCAGGAAAAGCCCTGGCTGCTTCTAATATTCCAGCTCCTTGAAGCAGCACCTTCATCTCCTCCTAATCAAAACTTAAATGAGCATCCTCTCAGAGAATGGAGCTGCTTGGATTTTCTGTTTAATTGGGGTCCTGCCACCATCCCTTTCAGATGCAGATTTCCCTCTCAGAAAGGGATTGGAATCATCTTTTACGACCAAACACCAAAGGGGTAAAAGGGACTTGTGCTTGATCTGGATCCTGTGCAGTTCTGACATCTGTAGAATCATAGACTCACAGAGCTGTCAGGGCTGGAAGGGAGCTCAAGGCTCAGCCAGCTCCAACCCCCTGCCATGGGCAGGGACACCTCACACCACAGCAGGTTGCTCACAGCCACCTCCAGCCTGGCTGCAAACACCTCCAGGCAGGAGGCTGCCACCACCTCCCTGGGCAGCCTGTGCCAGGCTCTCACCACCCTCCTGGGCAACAACTTCTTCCTCACAGCCAAGCTCAATCTCCCCATTTCTAGCTTTGCTCCATTCCCCCTAGTCCTATCCCTCCCTGACACCCTCAAAAGTCCCTCCCCAGCTTTCTTGGAGCCCCCTGCAGATGCTGGAAGGCCACAATGAGGTCTCCTGGGAGCCTTCACCTGTCCAGACTGCACAACCCCAACTCCCTCAGTCTGTCCTCACAGCAGAGCAGCTCCAGCCCTCTGCTCCTCCTCGTGGCCCTTCTCTGGACACCTTCCAGCACCTCCAGATCCTTCCTGGCACAGAGGCTCCAGAACTGGCCCCAGAGCTCCAGCTGTGGTCTCAGCAGAGTGGAGCAGAGGGGCAGAATCCCCTCCCTGGCCCTGCTGGCCACACTTCTCCTGCTGCAGCCCAGGCTCTGCTTGGCTCTCTGGGCTGCCAGTGCTCCCCTGCTGGCTCCTGCTGAGCTTCTCCTCCCCCAGCACCCCCAGGTCCTTTCCCAGAACTGGATGCAGCAGCTTTGTTTTCCTTCACCAGCTGCTTTGGAGGGAAGGGTTAACTTTTTCCTCTGTTTGTCTTGTGAAACTAAGTGAAATTCGAGCCTGAACACTCAAACTGTACTGTGGAAGCGGCTTCAAAGAAGTTGCACTTCATGGAGCTGTAAAGCACTGCCCCTGTGGCCAAGTCCTGCTGGTCTCAGTGCTGAGGGTGGCCTCCCCTGGCCCCAGCCTCCCACTTCAGTGCCTGACTTTAAACGGAGCTGCTCCTCTCAGCGAAGGGCTCAGCCATTTGATTTCCTTTTGCAGCCTCCAGGTGTTTTGGGGTAAGTTTTGAACGTTTCATTCTATGGCCTTAAAAACAAAACCAAGACCCAAACCCAACCAGCCCCAACCCACAAACACACACCAAAAAGGTTTGACAATGAAAGCCTCTTGATGGAGGTTCCCAGGCTGCAGGCAATGGGCACCAGGCACATGCAGAGCAACATCCCCTGGGCTATCCCTTTCCATTCCAGGCAGCTGGCCTTGCTCAAGCAGTGATGCTGCTTTTGGCTCTCTGTTTTTAGCTTTGTTCTAGCAGCTATGAAGAGCTTTTGCTATTCCTAGAAGTGACCTCCAGTGCCACCATATTTAGCTCCAGTTACTGGCTCTGTAGTCGTTGGCATCTTACACCATGGAGCAGTCCTCAGGTGAGAGCACTGTGGTCTCCCACAGCCACATCACCAGCACTGCCTTCTGCCACAGCCACGGCACCAGCACTGCCTTCTGCCACAGCCACGGCACCAGCACTGCCTTCTGCCACAGCCACGGCACCAGCACTGCCTTCTGCCACAGCCACATCACCAGCACTGCCTTCTGCCACAGCCACGGCACCAGCACTGCCTTCTGCCACAGCCACAGCACCAGCACTGCCTTCTGCCACAGCCACGGCACCAGCACTGCCTTCTGCCACTGACACATCACCAGCACTGCCTTCTGCCACAGCCACAGCACCAGCACTGCCTTCTGCCACAGCCACATCACCAGCACTGCCTTCTGCCACTGACACAGCACCAGCACTGCCTTCTGCCACTGACACATCACCAGCACTGCCTTCTGCCACAGCCACGGCACCAGCCCTGCCTTCTGCCACAGCCACGGCACCAGCACTGCCTTCTGCCACTGACACAGCACCAGCACTGCCTTCTGCCACAGCCACGGCACCAGCACTGCCTTCTGCCACTGACACAGCACCAGCACTGCCTTCTGCCACAGCCACATCACCAGCACTGCCTTCTGCCACAGCACCAGCACTGCCTTCTGCCACAGCCACGGCACCAGCACTGCCTTCTGCCACAGCCACAGCACCAGCACTGCCTTCTGCCACAGCCACAGCACCAGCACTGCCTTCTGCCACTGACACATCACCAGCACTGCCTTCTGCCACAGCCACGGCACCAGCACTGCCTTCTGCCACAGCCACATCACCAGCACTGCCTTCTGCCACTGACACAGCACCAGCACTGCCTTCTGCCACTGACACATCACCAGCACTGCCTTCTGCCACAGCCACGGCACCAGCCCTGCCTTCTGCCACAGCCACGGCACCGGCACTGCCTTCTGCCACAGCCATGGCAGAGTTTGGAGAAGAGAAGGCTCCCAGGAGACCTCATTGTGGCCTTCCAGGATCTGAAGGGGGCTCCAAGAAAGCTGGAGAGGGACTTTTGAGGGTGTCAGGGAGGGATAGGAATGGGGGGGAGGGGTAGAGCCAAACTAGAAGTGGGGAGATTGAGGTTGGCTGTGAGGAAGAAGTTGTTCCCCAGGAGGGTGGTGAGAGCCTGGCACAGGCTGCCCAGGGAGGTGGTGGCAGCCTCCTGCCTGGAGGTGTTTGCAGCCAGGCTGGAGGTGGCTGTGAGCAGCCTGCTGTGGTGTGAGGTGTCCCTGCCCATGCAGGGAGGTTGGACCTGGCTGAGCCTTGAGGTCCCTTCCAGCCCTGACATTCTCTGATTCTATGAGAAGCCCTCTAAGATCATTGAGTCCAACCTCCAGCCCAACACCACTATGGCCATTACACCAAGTCCCAGTGTACCATGGCCACAGGTTTCTTGAACACCTCCACCACCTCCCTGGGCAGCCTGTGCCAGTCCCTGACCATAGGAATCCCATTAAAATGTTTTCCCTAATCTCCAGCCTCAGCCTCCCCTGGCACAATTCCCATCCATTTCCTCTCCTTCTGTCACCTGATCCTAGAGAGAAGAGACCAACCCCCAACAAGGGATGAGCTTAGGGTCGAGACATCATTTCCTCTTGTACTGAACTCCTGGTATTTGGGGCCTCAGAGGTGTCCTGAGATCCTTCCCAGCTCTCAGACAGAGTAAAAGCAGCATTGGCTGCAACCACCTGAGAGAAGTTCTTACTCAGGCAGCCACATTTCACACATCCTCCCATTTTCAGCCCATTTGTCTCTGTTTAGAAACTTGCATGTGCAAACCTTGCTCGTGGCACAGCTCCACTGCCATCTGTTCCCAAGTCCCCAGAGTGGAGACAGTGAGGAGCTCTGACAACTGAAGCTGGGGCAGACGGAGTGCTTGTAGCACAGGAGTCAGCACATGGGAGGAGGCCTTGGACAGAGGGTGAGGTGGCTTGGAGTGTCCTTCCATGCTCATCTCAGTGCCTCCTGCAGGTTTGGCTGAGTGCATTGAGTGCTGAGTTGCAAACACAGCATAAAAAGAAAACAAACCCTTGCAGCTTGTTGTGTTGTCAAGCTTCTGCTTGGTGGAGAATCAGACAAGCAGGGTACCCAAACTCCTGGTTGAATCTGGACCTTCCAGTTCTGCTGGCACAGGAGGTCGTTCTAACAGCTACAGAACCTTTGGGTTGTGCCTGTGGAGCTCTCCTGCCCGAGCTGTGCATCTGCATTTAGCAGGGAAAGAGGCAGGACTGTAACTCTGCCCTGCCACCACCCTTCCCAGCCCCTGGAACCAGGGCAGTGATCACTGCTGCACAGAGGCAAACTGGTGTAGGTCAGGAGGGACCTCTGCAGGTCATCTAACACAGCCTGTGGTCAAAGCAAGGCCATCTGAAGCATTCGTTTTTCCTTCGGGGAGGATCAGTGCTGTAAACAGCAAACAAAGCCCTCCCTGTCCCTTATCATATGCCTGACTTGTGAGCTCAGCCCTGCTCTCACACAGCTGCGGAGCGGAGAGCAGAGATGATGCACCAGGCAGCAGTCCCTCCTTGCAGACAGTGGCCTGCAGAGGCTGCTTGGTGCCCTGCTGAAGGCCACACTTGTTCTTGAACAACCTCTCTGGAATGTTCTTCAAATGTCAAGCTGAAGAGCCTCAGAGAGGGAGAATGTACTGGAGGGGAGAGAGATTCATTGCACTGGCTTCCCTGAGCTCCCTGCACGGTGCTCACCGAGCGTGGCCGAGCCCCCAGGCGGATTCTCCTGGAAAGCACAGAGCCCCAGACAGCTAAAGGATGGGGTACAGAAAGTTGAGTTGTCCTCTGCAGTGGCCACAGCTACCCCAACAGCTGTCTTGGAGCTTCCTAAAGAAGCTCCCTTTTCAGTTCATCCCTTTTCAGTTCAGCTCTCACAGATCCTGAGTTCACAGCACGCAGCCGTGCAGGACCATGCCCTCAGGGCGCCACTCGGGGATGGAGTTTTGTGCCCTACACGTCAGCCTGGCTCTCTTTTACAAGGGGAAGCAGGTCTGGTCTGTTCCTCCCACACTAAGGCAAGGCAGCCACCTTAACTTCATGTAGCCAGCTGCATGCTTCAGCCCTGGAAACACATTCATAGAATCACAGAATGGTCTGGGTTGCAAGAGACCTCCAAAACTCACCCAGTCCAACCCCCTGCCCTCAGCAGGGACATCCCCAGCTAGATCAGGCTGCCCACAGCCCTGTCCAGCCTCACCTTGAATAGCTCCAGGGATGGGGCCCCCAGCCACCTCCCCAGGCAACCCATTGCATGTTCCACTGCCCTCGTGGCGCAGAACTTGTTCCTTGATTCTATGATTCCACAATTCCATGATTCCATGATTCCACAATTCTATAATTATTGGATTCCATGATTCTATGATTCCACAATTCCATGATTCTGGTTCCATGCTTCCATGATTCCACAATTCCATGATTCCATGCTTCCATAATTCTATAATTATTTGATTCCCTGATTCTGATTCCATAATTCCATGATTCCATGAGTCTATGATTCCATGATTCCATAATTCTATAATTATTTGATTCCATGATTCCATGATTCCATGATTCTCTGATTCCATGATTCGATTCCCTGATTCTCTGATTCCATAATTCCATGATTCCATGAGTCTATGATTCCATGATTCCATGATTCCATGATTCTCTGATTCCATGATTCCACAATTCCCTGATTCTCTGATTCCATGATTCCATGATTCCATGATTCTCTGACTCCATAATTCCATGATTCCATGAGTCTATGATTCCATGATTCCATTATTCTCTGGTTCCATAATTCCATTATTCCATGATTCCATGATTTGATAATTCCATGATTCCATATTTACATAATTCCATGATCCCATGATTCCCTGATTCCCTGATTCCCTGATTCCCTGATTCCAGGATTCCCTGATTCCACAGCCGGAGGGCAGGGAGTTCTGCACCGGGCGGAGGCAGAAGGGGCTGCTGTGCCCAGGCCTCCCCTGCCTCATCCCCGCTCCTGAGCCTGGCCAAAGCTCCTGGGGAGCAGAGAGCGGCGAAGGAAACCTGCCAGCGCTGCCCAGCGTCTGGAAGAGCTCCATCTGCAAATCATTGCTGAGCTGGAGGCAGGCAAGAAAGGCCAAATGAACAGCTCTGCCAGCCCCCTGCCTGACAACGTGCGAACGGCTCGCCAGCGCTCCCGGGGCGCTTTCCAAACAGGCTGCGGAAGGCGTTGGGAAGGGAACAGACTGCGGCGTGTGCAGCCAGCAAGCACCCTGCCACGGCAGCTCCAGAGAGGCTGCTGCAGCACTGAACATGCTTTGGCTTTGCAGGAGCTCAAACGGTCTGTCCCTGCAGAGAGAGCCTGCAGGATGCCCAGGCAGGAAGGGAGTGCTGGAGGGGCCCCGCGGAGCTGGGGAGGTGCTGCGCCTCGAGGAAGCTGCTTAGGAAAGGCTTTAGGATTGATGTGCTCTGAAAGGGCAGAAAGCTGGAGGGGATGGAATGGCAGCAAGAGGGGTGTCTGTCACCCTGTGGCCCTTGCAGAAGTCATCTTGACAGCAATGTGCCCTTGTGGCCAAGAGAGCAAATGGGGTCCAGGGGGGCAGCAAGAGAAGTGTGGCCAGCAGGGCTGGGGAGGTTCTGCTGCCCCTCTGCTCTGCCCTGCTGAGACCACAGCTGCAATCCTGTGTCCAGTGCTGGGCTCCCCAGCTCAAGAGAGACACAGACCCGCTGGAGAGAGTCCAGTGGAGAGCTATGAAGATGCTTAGGGCACTTGAGCATCTCCCCTGTGAAGAGAGACTGAGAGCCCTGGGGGTACTTAGTCTGGAGAGGAGAAGGCTGAGAGCGGATCTGATCAATGTCTATCAATAGCTGAGGGCTGGGGGGCAAGGGGAGGGGGCCAAGCTCCTTTAAGTGGTGCACAGTAATGAGACAAGAAACAAGAGGTTCAAACTTGAACAGAGAAGGTTTCAGCTCAACATGAGGAGGAACTTCCTTACAGTGAGGGTGAGTGAGCCCTGGAGCAGGCTGCCCAGAGAGGCTGTGGAGTCTCCTGCTCTGGAGAGTTTCAAACCCCACCTGGATGCATTCCTGTGCAGACTGCCCTGGGTGCTGCTGCTCTTGGCAGGGGGTTGGACTCCATGACCTCTGGAGCTCCCTTCCAACCTCTAACATTCTGTGATTTGTCATCTGGCTTATTTGGTTGCTTCACATCACCCCCAGGCCACAACAAGAGCAGCAGGGATATGCCAGAAACACGATTCAAGACTGAGGAAAGGGTTAAGAGTGCAGCAGCATCGGGTCATACCCAGACAGCTCATTCCTGAGGCACAGCAGCAGCCTCCAAGCATGGCCTCCCAGCTTCCAGACCCCTTATCAGGCAGCCCCAGCAGCTTGCTCGTTCAGGAAACCCAGCCATGTGTCCAGCTGGAAGAACAGCCAAGCAAGCCCTTCTGAGGCAGCAGCAGCCTGCATCTCACTGCAGCACCTTTGCCAGTCCAAGAGGCTCAGCCAGGAAAAAACAAGGAACCTAAGAGAAAACTTCCAGACAGGAGCTGATCCATGCCACAGTGACCCAGCACTTCCTGCAGTGCTGAGGAGCTGCCTGTGTCTCCCCCTCACAGGCACAAAAAGCTGCCTCTGTGCACAATGCACACACTCCAGACACCTGGGCTGCAGAAGCACTGCTGAGCACTTACAGCAGAGTGCTCAGAGGGGAACCAGAGCTCTGCCCCTTCAAGTGCTCAACAGCAGTGTGCCCAGGTGGCCAAGAAAGCCAAAGGCCTCCTGGCTGGGATCAGCAATGCTGTGTCCAGCAGGAGCAGGGAGGGGATTGTCCCCTGGGACTCAGCTCTGGGGAGGCCACACCTCGAGTGCTGTGTCCAGGTTTGGGCAGCTCAACACAAGAGAGCTGTGGAGGTGCTGGAGCCAGGGCAGAGCAGGGCAAGGAAGCTGGGAAGGGCCTGAAGAATCAATCTGATGGAGAGAGACTGAAGGAGCTGGGGATGGTTAGTGTGAGACAGAGGAGGCTGAGGGGAGACCTCATTGCTGTCTACAACTACCTGAAAGGACCTTGTGGAGAGGCTGCTGCTCCCAGACTGGACATTAGGAAGAATTTTCCCCATCCAGAGTGGTCAGGGACTGGACTGTGCTGCCCAGGGAGGTGGTGGAGTCCCCAAGGCTGGAAGTGTTTCAGGCTGGTTTGGCTGTGGTGCTTGGGGCTGTGGTTTAGGGGTGAACCTTGCAGAGCAGGGCTCTGGGTTGGACTTGGTGCTCCTGAGGGTCTGTTCCAAGCTGAATGTTTCTGTGGGTCTGTGATCTCTAACAGCTGGACCACCACGACTTGAGGCAGCTCCACTCGAAGCACATTCATTTGAAACACCTCATCAAAACCATCCTGAGCTCCTCCCCACAGCCAGATCCCTCTGCAAACTTGGGATTCATCAGGAGATTTCTGCTGTGAATCTCTCTGCAAACTTGGGATTCATCAGGAGCTTTCTGCTGTGACAGAGGAAGGTCATCCAGTCCACCCCCCTCTGCACTCAGCAGGGTCATACTCAGCTACATCAGGGTGCCCAGAGCCCTGTTGAGCCTCCCTTGAATGCCTCCAGGCATGGGGCCTCAACCACCTCCCTGGGCAATCTGTCCCAGTGTTCCACCACCCTCATAGTGAAGAACTTGTTCCTAACATCCAGTCTGAATCTGCTCTTCTCCAGCTTGAAGCCATTGCCCCATGCCCTGTCCCTGCAGACCTTTGCAAACAGTCTCTCTCCATCCTTCTTGTAGCCCCCTTCAGGCACTGGCAGGCTGCTATTAGGTCTCCCTGGAGCCTCCTCTTCTCCAGGCTGAGCACCCCCAGCTCCCTCAGCCCGTGCTCACAGCAGAGCTGCTCCAAGCCCCTGAGCATTTTTGTGGCCTCCTCTGGACCTGCTCCATCAGGTCCCTGTCCTTCCTGTGTGGAGGGCACCAGAGCTGGATGTGGTGCTCCAGGTGAGGTCTCACCAGAGCAGAGCCAAGTGGCAGAATCACCTCTCTGGATCTGCTGGGTCTGTCCTGCACCTAGGTAAGGGATCCTGCAGAACCAGACACAGACTAGCCAGCAGAGGGAAGAGACCTCAGCACTGGAGCTCTGCTTCCCTTGCAGTGTGAGCCGGCAGGGCTCTGCAAAGGCTGCAGTGTGACATTTTGGCTGTCCCCCGTGAAAATGCTCTGAGTGTTGAGCTCTCACCTGCTGGAAGCTGTGCTGCACACCGGTGGTGCAGTGCAGAGGGATGGACCCACGCCAGGCTCCAGCCACAGCCACCCGGCTTCCCTCAGGCACATTGCCCAGGGATGGCACTCACCAGAGCTTCCTCACAGCCTGAGTTTTGACAACACTGCTTCTATTATCAGAGCAACAAACACAGCCATTTGTGCTCCTGCGAGTGCTGCAGCCACAGATTTCTCCCCTCTGTTAAACTGTCAGTGGCTTTGCATTGCAAGTGCTCTCCTCTTCCAGACTCTGGCTGCCTTCCCCTGAGTGCAGCAATGGGGGAGGACTCACTGGGATCCCAAAACTCACTGCATAACCATGGGTACACCTTCAGCAGAGCCTAGCTTCCTTCCCTCTCCCAAGAACACGTCCACAGGACTCTGCTTCACTCAGCAGATCAAGGGAGGGGTATCTGCCCCTCTGCTCTGCTCTGGTGAGCCTTCACCTGGGGCACTGTGTCCAGTTCTGGGGCTCCCAACACAAGGAGGACATGGAGCTGCTGGAGGGGTCCAGAAGAGGCCATGAAGATGATCAAAGGGCTGGAGCAGCTCACCTATGGGAGCAGGCTGAGAGAACTGGGCTCCCCTCTGGACCTGCTCTATCAGGTCCTTGTCCTTCCTGTACTGAGGGCTCCAGACCTGTACACAGCACTGCAGGCGAGGTCTCACCAGGGCAACGTGGCAGAATCACCTCTCTGATCTGCTGCCATTTGCCTTCTGGGCTGCAAGCTCACACTACCTGTTCATGTCCAGCTTCCCATCCATCAGCACCCCCAAGTCCTTTTCCTCAGGGCTGCTTTCTATCCCCTCATCTCCCTGCCTGTATTGATAGTGAGGATTGTTCTGGCCCAGGTGCAGAACCCTGCACTTGTTCTTGTTGAACTTCATGGGGTTCACCTGGGCCCACCCCTCCAGCTTGTCCAGGTCCCTCTGGATGACATCCCATCCCTCTGGTGTCATCTGCAAACTTGCTGCTGGTGCATCCAATCTCAGAATCACACAAACGTTCAGGCTGGGAAACCCCCTCAGGATCACCAAGCCCAGCCCAGAGCCCTGCTCCACAAGGCTCACCCCTGAACCATAGCCCCAAGCACCACAGCCAAAGCACCTTTAGACACATCCAGGGTTGTCACTGTCATTCATTGATGAAAACATGAAACAGCACAGGAGCCAGGACAGAGCCCTGAGTGACAGCACTTGTCACTGCTCTCCACCTGGGCTTCAAGCCATTGAGCACTGCCCTCTGGATGCAACCATCCAGCCAATTCCTTCTCTCCCCCAAGCAGTCCACCCTTCAGATGCAGCTATTGGATGAAGTGATCAGTGAGTCACATCTGCAGCAGCTAACAGGCTCCACAAATGGCAGCAGTGGTGGAGAATGCTGCCAAAACAAGGAGGAGGCCATTGCAAAAGGAGCAAAGTCAGACCCTGGCCCGTATTTAGCTGTTAAATTACAGAGCAGCAGGGGTGCCAGGCTGTCATCTTTTCAAGCTCTCTTCGCTGGAACACTGGCAAGAAGCAAGCCTGCATGGCTGGCAACCAAAGTCAGGGGCAGAGGGCAACAGCAGATGTCTGAGAAGATACAGAAACCGAAGCTCTGAGCTCAGTGCAGTCTGAACCTCTGGGCACTGCCAGAGCTCCCGGGAGGCATTAAGGCAGCAGCTGGGGTGGCCCCCAAGGTGGCCCTGGGCCAAGAGAGGTTCTCCAGCCAGCCTGCAGCCCACTGCTGTGGGTCTGTCAGCGCTCCAGGAAGGAGCTGGAGGGGAGCACTTTGCACAGCCAGCTCGCTGAAGGATGTCTTAACCAACCAGCAGGCACAGCAGCCAAGGGGAAATCACTTCAGACAAGCAGAACTAATGCAAGGGCTTATCGCTGGCAGGCGGTGACGGCCGTCCCCGGGGGAGCCACACAGCTCCCGGGCTCTGCCCCCACTGCAAGGCTGTGGCTCAGCTGGCAGCTTGCAAGAGCTGCATTTTGGTGTTACTAGAGGTTCTGGATGGTATTTTGTTTCCATATGAATACAGAACTCACCAGGTTGGAAAAGACCTCAGAGATCATCAAGTCCAATCTTCTTGCTGCCTACAGCTACCTGAAGGGAGGTTGTAGCCAGCTGGGGGTTGGTCTCTTCTGCCAGGCAAGCAGCACCAGAGCAAGAGGACACAGTCTCAAGCTGTGCCAGGGGAGGTTTAGGCTGGAGGTGAGGAGAAAGTTCTTCCCAGAAAGAGAATTGGCCCTTGGGATGTGCTGCCCAGGGAGGTGGTGGAGTCCCCATCCCTGGGGGTGTTCAAGAAGAGAATGGCTGAGGCTCTTGGTGCCATGGTTTAGTTGATCAGATGGTGTTGGGTGGCAGGATAGAGTAGAGTAGAGTAGAATAGAAGTAGAATAGAATAGAAGTAGAATAGAATAGAAGTAGAATAGAATTAACCAGGTTGGAAAATACCTCAGAGATCCTCAAGTCCAACCTATCACCTGGCTCCTTCAGCACTCACCCTGCACATCTTGATCAACAGGAGTGAGGTCACCTCTCAGGCTCCTCTGTTCCAAGCTACAGAGCCCTCAGCTCCCTCAGGCTCTTCTCATAAGGAAGATGTTCCACTCCCTTCATCGTTTTTGTGGCTCTGTGCTGGACTCTTTCAAGCAGCTCCCTGAGGTCCTTCCTGAGCAGGTGTTCCAAGGCAGTTTACCCAGCCTGATACCTGCTTGGCTCAATACCATCATTGATGAGTTCTTCAAGTAGCAAAAATAACCTAAATCCAATGATCTCTCCTCCTAAGGAAGATGCTTGGAATGGAATGGAATGGGATAGGATGGAATGGGATGGAATAGAATACAATAGAATAGTTTCATAGTTTCATAGTTTCAGTTAGGGTTGGAAGGGACCACAAGGATCATCTAGTTCCAACTAGAGAATAGAATAGAATAGAATAGAATAGAATAGAATAGAATAGAATAGAATAGAATAGGAGAGTAGAAAATGGAATAGACCAGGTTGGAGAAGACCTTTGAGATCATCAAGTCCAACCTTGGAGATCATCCAGTCCAACCTCTCACCCAGCACCATCTGATCAACTCAACCATGGCACCAAGTGCCTCACCCAGTCTCCTCTTAAACACCTCCAGTGCTGGGGACTCCTCCACCTCCCTGGGCAGCACATTCCAGTGGCCAATCTCTTTTGCTGGGAAGAATTTCTTCCTCACCTCCAGCCTAAACCTGCCCTGGTGCAGCTAGAGGCTGTTCCACTCCCTTAAGCACCTTTGTGGCTGCTCTGCAGAGGAAGGCAGCCCTCTGCCTCTTGCAGCTCAGCCCCACCATGGCTGATCCTGAGTGCATCACCAAGGGTGCCTGCACCATTCAGCACCACCAGCAGCACCACCAGCAGCAGCAGAACTATTTGCATTGCCATCTTCCCAAAGCACAGACGTGAACAGATGACAGCCCCACATCTTGGTTCACACCCTGTTTCTCCTGCCTGTCAGCTCCTGGCACTTATCAATAGGAACTTGAAGGCAAAAAAAAATGTGCTAAAAATAACACAGATCCATGCTCTGCCTCAAAACCCCCTTTTTTCCCTCCCCCCCTCCTCCCCTCCCCAACCATTCTGCCTTGCTACTCTGCTTGATACTGCTAAAGCTGGTGTGAGTGATGAAATCCCTGCTGGAGTTCTCAAGTGACATAAGAAGAGGAGCTAGCAGGCCTTAAAGAGGAGATTGGATGTGGCCCTTGGTGGCATGCTTTAGCTGCTGCCCTGGTGCTAGGTCATAGGCTGGACTGGATGATCTCAAAGGTCTTTTCCAGCCTCACTAATTCTGTGATTAACATCTAGAGATCAGTGACATTGGCCAGCTTCAATCATCTACAGCTTTCCAGCCAGCAGGCAGGGAGTTCCATATGGGCTCACTGCACTGCAGGTGGCTCTTTCCTCACCTCTGTGACTCAAGGCATACCTTCCAAAGAAATTGAAGGCTGCTGACATACCTTGGGGTTGAAAACAGCCTGCAGTAATGCTGACATCATTTTAAATGGCACATTAAGCAGAGGATTCAGTGAGCAAACCACAGAGACACCCGGTGAAGAGTTTCAAGTGGGCTTAGGGCAGTGACCCTCTGCCACCTTGCAGGGCTGGTTTGCAGGCTCAGAGTCCAGGCACTGCAAGAAAGGCTCTGCACTCCCTCAGTGACTTCACAGCCCCCATTTTCTGTGCAGACATCCCCACTGCCACCCCAGCCTGAAAGCAGGTGAACCCCACTGGGTAGCCACAAAGTCCATGGCAGGACCTCACTGGATAGAATAGAATACTAGAGTAGTAGGATAGGATAGGATAGGATAGGATAGGATAGGATAGGGTGGAATAGAATAGAATAGAATAGAATAGAATAGAATAGAATAGAATAGAATAGAATAGAATAGGAATGGAATGGAATGGAATGGGAATGGAATGGAATGGAATAGAATAGAATAGTATAGAATAGAATAGGAATGGAATGGAATGGAATGGAATAGAATAGAATAGAATAGAATAGAATAGAATAGAATAATAGAATAGAATAGAATAGAATAGAATAGAATTCACCAGGTTGGAAAAGACCTCAGAGCTCATCCAGTCCAACCTCTCACCCAGCACCATCTGATCAACTCAACCATGGCACCAAGGGCCTCATCCAGGCTCTTCCTGAACACCTCCAGTGATGGTGACTCCATCACAGATGGAAGGGCAATGGCCACAGGCTCCTGCTGCTTGGCCTCTGGCTGTGCCTCAGTGCCCAGCTCTCCATGGTGTCCTCTGAGGCTTGGCACAGCCCATGGGCTTCTGCTGGGAGCAGCACAGCAGGCATCCCACGATGGGCACAGGCAGCCAGGAGAGCCACACCTGCAATATTGCAGCCAGCTCTGGGCTCCCCAGTTCAAGAGGGACAGGGATCTGCTGGAGAGAGGCCAGTGGAGGGCTAAAAGGATGATTAAGGGAGAGACTGAGAGCCCTGGGGCTGTTTAGTCTGGAGAGGAAAAGACTGAGAGGGGATTTAACCAATGTCTATCAATATCTGAGGACTGGTGGTCAGGGAGGAAGGGACAGGGACAGGGACAGGCTCTGCTCAGCTGTGCCCTGTGTTAGGACAAGGGGCAAGGGATGTAAGCTGCAGCACAGGAGGTTCTACCTCAACACGAGGAGGAGCTTCTTCACTGGGAGGGTCACAGAGCCCTGGAGCAGGCTGCCCAGAGAGGTTGTCAAGGACTTTACTATGCAGCCTGTACAAGATTCTGTGGTCCTGCTCTGGCAGGGGGGTTGGACTCAATGATCTCCAGAGGTCCCTTCCACCCCCAAGCATCCTGTGAGCCTGTGAGCATCCAGGGAAGCTCTGAACCAGCAGCCATGCAAAGACCTTTCCACTGAGTGAAGCCCCACTGCTTCTCAGGATTTTGGATACAGCTCTGGAGTCTTGATGTTCTGCCACACAGCAAATGGAACACAACCATGCTGGGGAGAATGCAATCAGACAAAACACAGCCTCAGAAGCCAAAGTCACTGCTAGGAGCAGCACATGAAGGAGTGGGAAGGTCCCTTCCCTCAAGTGACAAATCACAGACCCACAGAAACGTCCAGCTTGGAACAGACCCTCAGGAGGGAGCACCAAGTCCAACCCAGAGCCCTGCTCTGCAAGGCTCACCCCTAAACCACAGCCCCAAGCACCACAGCCAAACACAGCCAGGCTTGGGGGACTCCACCACCTCCCTGGGCAGCACAGTCCAGTCCCTGACCATTCTGGATGGGGAAAACTTCTTCCTACTGTCCAGCCTGAACCTACCCAGTGGCAGCTTGAGGCCATCCCCTCTTGTTCTGTCACTAATCAGCTGTCAGAAGAGACCAGCAGCAGCCTCTCCACAACCTCCTTTCAGGTAGCTGTAGACAGCCAGGAGGTCTCCCCTCAGCCTCCTCTGTCTCACACTAACCATCCCCAGCTCCTTCAGTCTCTCTCCATCAGATTTACTCTCCAGGCCCTTCCCAGCTTCCTTGCCCTGCTCTGCCCTGGCTCCAGCACCTCCACAGCTCTCTTGGATTGAGGTGTCCACAACTGGACACAGCACTCAAGGTGTGGCCTCCCCAGAGCCGAGTCCCAGGGGGACAATCCCCTCCCTGCTCCTGCTGGACACAGCATTGCTGATCCCAGCCAGGAGGCCTTTGGCTTTCTTGGCCACACTGCTGGCTCCTATTCAGCTGCTTGCCCATCAGCACCCCCAGGTCCCTTCCTGCCAGCAGCTTTCCAGCCACACTGCCCCAAGCCTGCAGCGCTGCTCGGGGTAGATCACTATTGAAGCCTGCCTGAGGGAATCCTGAACTAATCTTATTGTTAAGGAAGAATAAACACAGGGCAGATTAGCGACTGTCTCCCAAACAGCAGCGTTAATTTGGAAGGCTGATTGCTGATTGTAATGCAGAAGAGGAGCAGAGGTTATCTTCAAGAGCTTGCTAGCTCTACACTGTCAGCTCCTGAGTGGAATTAGCATGCTATTAGTGTTTCTGTGTGCTAAAGCTCTTGTCAAAACACACTTTGAGCTCTTGAATGAAAACAGGAGGTAAATACAATGTCATTGTGGGTTGGAAATGAAATATCTCCTCGCAGGGAGATCTTTCCTAGGGGATCAGATGGGACACAACCTGTACAGGCTGCCTCCTGCTCCACACCTGGGACAGCTCCTCCTGTGCAGCCCCCAGCAAAAGGGAAAGGGGTGTGCAGGTTTGAAGCTGTTGAATGTTTCAAGTCCTTCCCACTTCAGCAAAAAGCAGAAGAGTGTTTACAAATTGCCCTAAGAGCAGTTAAGGGGAAGATTGCAGAAGTAAGTGCGAGGTCCTGCAGCTGGACTGGGGCAATCCCAGGCACCAATACAGGCTGGGCAGGGACTGGCTTGAGAGCAGCCCTGAAGGAAAGGACTTTGGGGGTGCTGGTGGATGAGAAGCTTAATATGAGCTGCAGTGGACACTTGCAGCCCAGAGAGCCAAGCAGAGCCTGGGCTGCAGCAGGAGAAGTGTGGCCAGCAGGGCCAGGGAGGGGATTCTGCCCCTCTGCTCCACTCTGCTGAGACCACAGCTGCAGCTCTGGGGCCAGTTCTGGAGCCTCTGTGCCAGGAAGGCTCTGGAGGTGCTGGAAGGGGTCCAGAGCAGGGCCACGAGGAGGAGCAGAGGGCTGGAGCTGCTCTGCTGTGAGGACAGACTGAGGGAGTTGGGGTTGTGCAGTCTGGAGAAGGCTCCCAGGAGACCTAATTGTGGCCTTCAAGGATCTGAAGAAAACTGGGGAGGGACTTCTTAGGGTGTCAGGGGATGATAGGACTGGGGGGGATGGAGCAAAGCTAGAAATGGGGAGATTGAGATTGGATGTTAGGAAGAAGTTGTTCCTGTCCAGGATTTTCAGGCCAGGCTGGAGGTGACTGTGAGCAACCTGCTGTGGTGTGAGGTGTCCCTGCCCATGGCAGGGGGTTGGGACTGGCTGAGCCTTGAGGTCCCTTCCAACCCTGACAGTTCTATGGTTGTGTGAATCACATCAGCTGAAGCAGGCTGGGGAAACACAAGGTTCCTCCTGCTTAGAACGAGCTCTCTTTTAGGCAGTCCTGAATGCACTGATTGCTTTCTCTAGAAAGAAATGACTTCCAGAAAGGATCTTCTGCCATCAGTCTTCACAGAAACAAAGACTTCCTTTCCCTCTCCTGTGTTCAGATGGTTTGGGGAACATATCCCAAAGCAGCCAAGTAAGGAGAATCAGCTCCCATGGCTTTGGGTGCAAAGCTGCACCGTTACCAACCTGCACAGACCACTGAATGGCAGTGGCATTGGCATCGGCATCAGCCAGTGCCATGGCTGGATTTCTGCCAGCTCTTCATAGCAAATAACATGCACAGAGGGCAGATAAACATCCAGGAACAGCTGGGCACCACAGTCATGATGGGCATAGAATGGTCTGGGTTGGAAGGGACCTCCAAAGGGCATCTTGTCCACTCCACCCCCCTCTGCATTCAGCAGGGACATCCTCCACTAGATCAGGCTGCCCAGAGCCCTTTTGAGCCTCACCTTGAATACCTCTACGCCTCAACTACCTCCCTGGACAACCTGTTCCAGTGTTCTACTACCCTCCTGGTGCAGAACTTGTTCCTAACAGCCAATCTCAATCTGCTCTGCTCTAGTTTGAAGCCATTGCCCCTGGTCCAGCTCCTGCAGGCCTTTGTAAACAGTCTCCCTCCATCCTGCTTGAGTGATCCTCATTTAAGTGCCTCACTGCCCCTGAAAATCCCTCTATAAATACTTCAGGCTGGTAACTCTTAAAATGTGGTGGCTGGTCACTAATGTGAGGTCCTCACCACAGAGGCAGGGCTCTGCAGGCAGAGAGAGCCAAGGGAAGAGTGCCCTGCTGCAGCACCGCTCCAATCCAACCGCAGCATAGCAGCAGTGCCTCCCAGATCTGGCCCTCCCTGGCCTCTTACTGCTGCTCACTGCTGTGCTGTCTGCCAGCAGAGAGCACAGAAAGGCAATGAAGGGAGATGCTGGAGGGCAAAAATAAGCAGGCTCTGAGTGCTGCAAATATTACTGTGGGTATTCTGCACCTTGGCTTCAGCACATGAAGGCAATGAAGAGAGATGCCGGAGAGCAAACCCAGACAGACTTTGAGAGCTGCAAATATTGCTGTGGGTATTCTGCACCTTGGCTTCAATTCATCACTGAAGCACACTTCAAAAGGCACCAATTTATCCCTTTCTCAGGGTGAGAGAGTCACATAAGAATTAATTAAACATCTTGTTCTAACCTGGGGACAACCTTTGCTCTGCCTAGCAACTGCCACGAGGTATGAGAATCAATCATCCTCACAATTAATGGGACAAAAGTTGATGCCTGCTTAGCTCTGTGCCTGCAATTGCTGCTAGGTTGGGATTTCTCTCTCTTTAGTTCACTGTGCAGCCTCACAAGGTGCAAGGGACTCAAAGGCAGAAAGCTTCCTCTGCTGTGAACTGCACAGCCACCAATGGCTTTTGCTGCAAGCTGCAAGAGCTACTATGGAAACTGACTTTATAGCTCTGATAAAATGTGATGCTGTGTGTACTGCTTCTCCAGCCTCCTCGAGGGAGCACAGCACAAAACTCACACAGTGCCTTTTGTGTTTAATTATGATAATGCTAATTTATACTAATGGCACTCAGACAAAAGAGGAAGGCATCAAGAGGCTTTAACTGGTGTTCAGCTCTCGCCTCACCCTGGTGTTCCTGCTACAGGCTTGTGTTGCATCTCTTCATAGAGCACACAAGATGCTGTAGGTGTAGAAAGATCTGGTGGAACTGGAGTGGCTACTTTAATCCCAGCATCCCCAAGAAGAGAGGCTGAGGTACAGCTTGGTTAGAACAGCCCACCAAGGCTTCAGGACGTTGGAGTTGCTGAAAGCATTTGAGGGGCATCTGGTTCAGAGCTGCAGCTGAAGAGCAAGAGGAAGGGAACCAGCTTGCAGAGAAGGGTCAGGGTGTGCATGGCACAGAACCACAGAATGTTAGGACCTTGAAAGCTCATCCAGTCCAACCCCCCTGCCAGGATCTGAAGGGGGCTCCAAGCAAGCTGGGGAGGGACTTCTGAGGGTGCCAGGGAGGGATAGGACTGGGGGGGATGGAAAAACCCTAGAAATGGGGAGATTGAGATTGGATGTTAGGAAGAAGTTGTTCCCCAGGAGGGTGGTGAGAGCCTGGCACAGGCTGCCCAGGGAGGTGGTGGAAGCCTCCTGCCTGGAGGTGTTTGCAGCCAGGCTGGATGTGAGCAACCTGCTGTGGTGTGAGGTGTCCCTGGCCATGGCAGGGGGTTGGAACTGGCTGAGCCTTGAGGTCCCTTCCAACCCTGACAATTCTGTGACCCATGAGGTCCCTCCCAAGCCTGACAATTCTGATTCTGTGACATGATTAAGCAGCAGACTTGGTAGTGTTGGGTTAACAGCTGGACTCACAGGCTCACAGGATGGCAGGGGTTGGAAGGGACCCAAAGAGATCATCGAGTCCAACCCCCCCTGCCAGAGCAGGACCATCCAATCCAGCTCAGGTGACTCAATGATCTGCAAGGTGTTTCCCAGCCTAAATTGTTCTGTGATTCCATGAAAGCTCCCCAGAACAGTGTTACACAACAAAAATCCTCCACAATCCCCCTGTGTGCAGAGGGAGACCCACAGGTCACAGTGCACACAGCCCATCCCGGGCCCAGGGCTGAGCCGTGGGGGCAGCAGTCCTGGCTGCAGGGCAGCACTTCCAGGCTGCCTCTCCTGTGGCTTTTTCGGCGGCACACTCATTTTTGGCTTGTTTTTTAGAGGGAAAATATGTTTCCTTCCCAGCAGAGAGACATTTCTTACCAAGGAAACCACCATGTCAAAGTCTTCCTGAGCTGGCAGGAGCACAGGTTCAAGCAGAGCTGCACAAGGATGCTTCTGAAGCCGTTTGTGGAGCCGCTCAGAGAGAGCTCCTGACTCAGACGGCTGGGGCAGAGGAAAGGGGCACTGCACCTTTAGAGGAAACAGATTTGCTTCAGAAAGGGGCAAGCTGAAGGAACATCTGTAAGGACTGATAATAGATCCACTTCCTGAAATTCTTTTAGCACTGCTGCTGTGAAAAGCAGGAAGCAGAGGCGAGAGAGGAAGAAAGTTACAGACGAGGGAAGAAAGCTCTCGCGCTCGCTCTCTCCCCCTGCTATAGATAGATTGGAGGTGGCATTAATGGCATCTCCTCACCCCAAGAACACATACAAAGGGCCAGCAGGATTACTTCTGTCACCTGCCAGCTTGTCACCTCCCCTCTAGGATCCGTAGCACAGAGAGGAGTGATGCTGCCCCTCTACCTTCCCCCCAGGGCAGCTCCCCTTCCCACACCAGCTCATCGTCCTCCCGGGACCAGAAACCCTGCTCTGTCCCAGGGCTGCAGCCAGCGCTTCCCAGGGCACACTTGGCCTCAGGCTACAGTCACCAAGCTGGCAGATCACAGCATGTCAGGGGTTGGAAAGGACCTCAGGAGACACTGGCACAGGTTGCCCAGGGAGGTGGTGGAAGCCTCATCCCTGGAGGTTTTGAAGGCCAGGCTGGAGGTGGCTGTGAGCAACCTGCTGTGGTGTGAGGGGTCCCTGCCCATGGCAGGAGGGCTGGAACCGGATGAGCCTTGAGGTCCCTTCCAAGCCTAACAAGTCTGTGATTCTATGATCAAGTCCAACCCCCTGCCAGAGCAGGAGCACAGCATCCAGCACAGGTCACACGGAATGCATCCAGGTGGGGCTGGAAAGTCTCCAGAGAAGGAGACTCCACAACCTCCCTGGGCAGCCTGCTCCAGGGCTCTGTGACCCTCACAGTGAAGAAGTTCCTCCTCATGTTGAGAATGTCCTTCCAAACAACACCAGCTTCCTGAAGCAACTTGGATACAAGGGGTGAGGACCTGCTGAAGAAGACCTAACCTGAGACCCCTAAATACAGTGACTCAGAGTGCTAGATGTGTGCCAAGAGCTACCCAGCATGAATTCACAGTGCGAGCTGTAAATGAGGTACAAATGACCTCCAGGCCAGCTCCTTTGCCATGCTGCAGGCAGAATGTGGCTTGTGCCACCTTCCCTGCTCCCTTTGCTGGGCAGAGTGCATGGAGATCACTAACTCCACCACAATCCCCCTGTGGGCATAGGGAGACCCACAGGTCACAGTGCACACAACCCATCCAGGGCCCACGGCTGAGCCATGGGGGCAGCAGTCCTGGCTGCAGGGCAGCACTTCCAGGCTGCCTCTCCTGTGGCACCCAGCACCAGAACAAGAGGACACAGTCTCAAGCTGTGCCAGGGCAGGTTTAGGCTGGAGGTGAGGAGAAAGTTCTTCGCAGAAAGAGGAATTGGCCCTTGGGATGTGCTGCCCAGGGAGGTGGTGGAGTCCCCATCCCTGGAGGTGCTCAAAGGCTTGGCTGTGGCACTCGGAGCCATGGCTTAGTTTGTCAGGAGGTGTTGGGTGTTAGGTCATAGGTTGGACCTGATGATCTCTGAGGTCTTTTCCAACCTGGCTGATTCTGTGGTTCTATGATTAATGCTCTCAAGCCACACTGACTACTGCATTTAGCACTAACCCCCTGCAATAAACACCAGGAACAGCAGCAAAAACCATGTTGGATTTTACTCTGCATTTCTAAACGAAGGAAATTGATTAAATACCCTGGAGCCAGGCAGAGGGACATTTCTTCATTAGTCCCAATTTAAGCAGTGTGTGTTCCAGCAGCTCTCTGGAGGCTGGAGAGATACCATTGGGAGGGAACAACACATCCACCCAAAGCTGGCAAAGCAAGCTGGCTGCAGCCAAGATGTGCCTGCCTTCCCCTAGAGGAGCCTCAGGCTGTCTCCACACTTCAGAATGCCTGCTGAGAATCCTCCCCCTCTACTCTGCCCTACTGACACCTCACCTGGAATGTTGCAGCCAGGGCTGGGCTCCCCAGTTCAGGAGGGACAGGGATCTGCTGGAGAGAGTCCAAGGGAGGCTGCAAGGATGCTGAAGGGCTGCAGCACTGCCTGGGGAGGAGAGGCTGAGAGCACTGGGGCTGTTCAGTCTGGAGAGAAGACTGAGAGGGATCTGATCAATGTCTATCAATATCTGAGGGCTGGGGGTCAGGAGGGAGGGGACAGGCTCTGCTCAGCTGCACTCTGGGCTAGGACAAGGGGCAATGGATGGAAACTCCAGCACAGGAGGTTCCACCTCACCATGAGGAGGAACTTCTTCCCTGGGAGGCTCACAGAGCCCTGGAGCAGGCTGCCCAGAGAGGTTGTGGAGTCTCCTGCTCTGGAGACCTTCCAGCCCCACCTGGATGTGTTCTGTGTGACCTGTGCTGGATTCTCTGCTCCTGCTCTGGCAGGGGCTTGGACTGGATGATCTTCAGAGGTCCCTTCCAACCCCTAACCTCCTGTGAGCCTGGGATTTCTCTGCCACACTGCTGCAGAAAACCCAGTCCTAGACTCACACCCCAAGATGTTCTGAGCTATTCAGGTCCTCCACAGCAGGTCAGAATCCTTGGCTGTAGCTGCAGCCAGGCATGAGGCTGCAGCCAGTGCTGCCTATTAAGCAGAGACAGGCTAATAGCAAGGGGAACAATTAGTGACTATTATGCAAATTCAGGATTGGCTTTTCTGTTCCAGCCACTTCTTTTGGCACCCACGAGGACTGCTTTTGTTCACACCAATATTTGGGAGAGAGGATTTATTTATGCAAATAGATGCATCTCTCTGTGAAAAAACCAACCACCCAACACACCCAAAACACACCAAATTGCATGTAAATGAGCCTGTTTGTGCATCAATTAGTGAGCCTGAGCTCTCCTCTGCTGCACACACACAGCCATTTCAGAGGCTTGGAAATGGCTGGGGGGAGGCAAGGAGCAAACACAAATGAGTCCATTTTGCTGAGCTCTTGACAGGTCCCTAAAATGCCTCTTGTAGGAGGGCCAGGGAAGCCAGGCAAACGTGGAGAGACAGCAGGACAAAGGCAGTGCAGGCAACAGAGCTGCAGCTCCTGGTCAAGCTTTGTTAAGTCTTGTGAGGCACAAAAAGAATCACAGAATCAGTAAGGTTGGAAAAGACCTCAGGGATCATCAACCTCTCACCTAACACCTCCTGATAACTAAACCATGGCTCCAAGTGCCACAGCCAGTCCCCTCCTGAACACCCCCAGGGCTGGGGACTCCACCACCTCCCTGGGCAGCACATCCCAATGGCTAACAGCTCTCTCTGGGAAGAACTTTCTCCTCACCTCCAGCCTAAACCTCCCCTGGCATAGCTTGAGACTGTGTCCTCTCGTTCTGGGGCTGGGTGCCTGGGAGAAGAGACCAACCCCCACCTGGCTACAACCTCCCTTCAGGGAGTTGGAGAGAGCAAGAAGGTCTCCCCTGAGCCTCCTCTTCTGCAGGTTAGGAAGAAATTCTTGCCAGCAAGAGAGATTGGCCCTTGGGATGTGCTGCCCAGGGAGGTGGTGGAGTCCCCATCCATGGAGGTGTTCACAAAAGGCTTGGCTGTGGCACTTGGAGCCATGGCTTAGTTAGTCAGGAGGTGTTGGGTGATAGGTTGGACTTGATGATCTCTGAGGCCTTTTCCAACCTGCTTGATTCTGTGATACTAGGAAAATGGGCTGCATTTCACAGGGCTTGCTTTTGGATGCTGCACTCACACCAAAGCAGCTGATGAGCAACAGCCAGGTGCTGTAATGGAATGAAGCTGGAGTGGGGAGATTCAGGCTGGACATGAGAAGGAAGTTCTCCCCATGAGACTGGTGAGGCCCTGGAATGGGTTGTGCAGGGAGGTGGTTGGGGCCCTGTCCCTGGAGGTGTTTAAGCCCAGGCTGGATGAGGCTCTGGGCAGCCTGATCTAGTGTGGGTGTCCCTGCCCATGGCAGGGGGGTTGGAACTAGCTGATCCTTGTGGTCCCTTCCAGCCCTGGCTGATACTATACTATGATACTCCTGCCTGATTCCATCCACTGCAGAGCAGGTTTTCCCTTCAGAACCGAGCTCCACACCTCTTCAGTCACTCACACAGAACACACAGTGGGGAGCTGAAAGGGGAAAGAAAACCCCAACAAACCCCAAAGCAAACAACCACCAACCCTGAGACTGCTCAGGCAGTAACTCTCTCAGCTGATCTTAATAGTGATGTTTATGCAGCACATCTAATTAAAAGCATTTTCAGTATCAGCTTAATTAATCTCAGAACTTCAGTATTCAAAGAGCACAGGAAATCAGCTTTTGCTCCTCATTATATATCATGCAATTATAGAATCAAGACTTCCAATCATACTTCTGTGCCACAGCAATAATTCCCAGTCAGGAAAGTTCCATATGTCTGGAAGCAGTGGATGAAAAAAGTGAATGCCTGGAACAGTTTGCCTCCAGGCCTAAAGAGAGGCTTTCAAGGAGGCTCTAAACGCTGCTCAAACTCAAGGAGAAGGAAGGTTGGGGCTGGGAAGGGGGGAGAGAGGGGGAAGGATGTTGCCTCGGGGAGAAAACCAAGCCCTGTTCCCCAGAGAGAATTCCCAGGAGGTCACAGAGCAGCACAGACAGAGGGATGGTGACAGACTGAGCTGGGGGCTGCTGGCAGCTGTTGAATTTCTCTCTTCCTCTCAGTAGGTAGCAGAACAAACAGCACTGAGCTGGGCTCTCCACCAGAAGGCTCTGGGGCCAAAACCAAACCAAGACCAAGCCCCAAGAGGCTTTAACTCTCCCTTGTTATTCTCTCAAGAGATAACCAAAGGTGCTCACAAGGTGCAGGGGAAGAACACTGAGCTGTCTGCCCCCCACAGATTCAAGCACCTTCTCTGCATCCTAAGAACTTCAGGACCTGGTCTGTGCATGTGGGACACAAGTCAAAGCCAGTGTCACGCCTGCTGCCGGTGTGGCAGCCAGCAGCTGCTCCTCACCCCAGGGCAGATCTCAGCCAAGGGAGGGGACTGCAGCTTTCCAGAGGATACCTTCTTCTTCCAGGTGCTGCAGAACAAAAGCCACCTGCAGGCCTTCTCTCCAGAGCCTGAAGTTTCCTAGGATGCCAGGTTACAGACACAGAGGTTTTTTTCTTCTCACAGCTTGCTGGTGAAAAAGTGACTCCTCCACTTCTGGGCCCCTCAGTTGAAGAAGGACATTGAGACACTTGAAGGGGTCCAGAGAAGGGCAAGGAGGCTGGGGAGGGGTCTGGAGCACAGCCCTGTGAGGAGAGGCTAACCCATGGCACTGAGAGACCCATCCAGTCTCAAACACCTCCAGTGATGTACCCTTTGCTGCTTGTCCTGCTGCTGGGCACCACCAGAAAGAGCCTGGCCCCTTCACCCTGCCACCCACCCCTCACACATTCTCAGACCTTCATAAGATCCCCTGCCAGCCTTCTCACAGCCCCAGGGCTCTCAGCCTTTCTTCACAGGGGAGATGTTCAAGTCCCTTCATCATCCCTTCATCACAGCCCTGGAATGGGTTATCCAGGGAGGGGTTGAGGCCCCATCCCTGGAGGTGTTTAAGCCCAGGCTGGATGAGGCTCTGGCCAGCCTGATCTAGTGTGGGGTGTCCCTGCCCATGGCAGGGGGGTTGGGACTGGCTGATCCTTGTGGTCCCTTCCAACCCTGACTGATACTATGATCATCCTCAAAGCCTCCACTGGATCCTCTCCAGCAGATCTCTGTCTCTCCTGGATTTGGGATCCCAAAACTGGGCACAGTGCTCCAGGGGCAGTCTCACCAGGGCACAGCAGAGGGGGAGGAGAACCTCCCTAGACTTGGCCAAGTATTCCACTGGCTCCCAGTCTGAAAGACACCTGGATGAGGGGAACACAGGGCCCCACTGTCCTGTCTGAGAAGGTCAAGCAGAGCTTCCCCACTCTGCTGGCTGCAGAGAAGGTAAAGCAGAGCTTCAGACACCGCTGCCCTGGGTACAGCTGCAGGGCTACGGGGCAGAGCCCACCCAGAGCTACACCCCCCCAGGCAGTGTGGAGAACAGTGGATCAGGGAGAGATAAATGCAGTCCCTGTGACAAGCCTCATCACTGAACTCTCACTTGCAAGGCAAATGTGCTCTGTTAGAAAACAACTGTTTCTCCCCCTCAGACAAAGGCAGGCAGTGAGGTGATTAAAACAAGGTAGGCAGATTGTCACTTGGCTTATCAAGAACCCACCCCCCCCTCCCCCAGCTCCAAATTCCTTCTGTAAAGACATTCAGTTGTGCTCCACTGGCACAGCCAAATGTGATTCATTCACAACAATTTATTCCATTTGTCAGCCCAAATACTGATAAATTGGAGCTGCAGGGATCCAGAGGAATTTCCACGGCAGCTTGGGGCTGCCTGCCCCTCTGCAGCTCCCAGCGAAGGGCCACCCCTCATTTGCATGAGCTAATGATTAGTGTCAGGGGGAGGGCTGACCCAGCCCCTCCTAGCCTGCAAGTTAGGGGTTCTGTACATGGTATCAAGAGGCCAACAGCTGCTGGCTGATGCCAAGAGCTGCTGGCTGATGCCAACACTGATTCGTCTGACACTAATGGTTCCAATCTCCTTCATACAAGCACAGAATCAGCCAGGCTGGAAGAGGCCTCCAAGATCATCCAATCCAACCTATCCCCCAGCCCTGTCCCAGACCATGGCACCAAGTGCCTCATCCAGTCTTGTTTTAAACACCCCCAGTGATGGTGACTCCACCACCCCCCTGGGCAGCACATCCCAATGGCAAATAGAACAGAATAGAATTCATCAGGTTGGAAAAGACTTCTGAGGTCATCCAGTCCAACCTCTCACCCAGCACCATCTGAGCAACTCAACCATGGCACCAAGGGCCTCAGCCAGGCTCTTCCTAAACACCTCCAGGGATGGGGACTCCACCACCTCCCTGGGCAGCACAGCCCAAGGGCCAATCTCTCTTGCTGGGAAGAATTTCTTCCTCACCTCCAGCCTAAACTTCCCCTGGCACAGCTTGAGACTGTGTCCTCTTGTTCTGGGGCTGGGTGCCTGGGAGAAGAGACCAACCCCCACCTGGCTACAACCTCCCTTCAGGGAGTTGGAGAGAGCAAGAAGGTCTCCCCTGAGCCTCCTCTTCTCCAGGCTAAGCAGCCCCAGCTCCCTCAGCCTCTCCTCCCAGGGCTGTGCTCCAGACCCCTCCCCAGCTCTGTTGCCCTTCTCTGGACACCTTCCAGCAGCTCAACAGCTTTCCTAACCTGAGGAGCCCAGAACTGGACACAGGACTCCAGGTGTGGCCTCAGCAGTGCTGAGCACAGGGCAGAATGACCTCCCTGCTCCTGCTGGCCACAGTTCCTGCTGCAGGCCAGGATGCCCTTGGCCTTCTTGGCCCCCTGGGCACACTGCAGGCTCATGTTCAGCCTACTATCAACCAGTACCCCCAGGTCCCTCTCTGCCTGGCTGCTCTCAGCCACTCTGCCCCCAGCCTGTAGCACTGCCTGGGGTTGGTGTGGCCAATGTGTAGAACCTGGCACTTGGATGTATTAAATCACTCTCTCTGTGGAGAACTTCCTCCTAATATCCAGCCTGAACCTCCCCTGGCACCACTTGAGACTGTGTCCCTAATCCCCACCTTAATATCTGGATCAATTCACCTCCAGGATTTTTAAACTGATTAAAAGCCAAGGAGAGGCAACTCCAAGGAGGACAGCAGTCCTGCACAGCAGTCTGTGGGATCCAGAGGCACACACTGCATCTCCCAGCCCACCAGGAGCTCTGGACCTGAGCATCTCAGAGGACGATTTGTAGAATCACAGAGCTGTCAGGGCTGGAAGGGACCTCAAGGATCAGCCAGCTCCAACCCCCCTGCCATGGGCAGGACACCTCACCCCACAGCAGGCTGCTCACAGCCACCTCCAGCCTGGCTGCAAACACCTCCAGGCAGGAGGCTGCACCACCTCCCTGGGCAGCCTGTGCCAGGCTCTCACCACCCTCCTGGCCAACTTCTTCCTCACAGCCAAGCTCAATCTCCCCACTTCTAGTTCTGCTCCATCCCCCCCAGTCCTATCCCTCCCTGACACCCTCAAAAGTCCCTCCCCAGCTTGCTTGGAGTCCCCTTCAGATGCTGGAAGGCCACCAGAAGGTCTCCTGGGAGCCTTCTCCTCTCCAGCCTGCACAACCCCAACTCCCTCAGTCTGTGCTCACAGCAGAGCAGCTCCAGCCCTCTGCTCCTCCTCGTGGCCCTGCTCTGGACACCTTCCAGCACCTCCAGAGCCTTCCTGGCACAGAGGCTCCAGAACTGGACACAGAGCTCCATGGGTGGTCTCAGCAGAGAGGTGTAGAAGGGGAGAATCACTACTCCACCTTCTCAGAGGGAGAATCTGCCTTATTGCAGGGTTACAGCAATTTCCATACCCCACTAGGAAAGGAGTTTGCACACAGAGTTGAGTTTGCTTCCATTTCCCCTGCCTCCAGCTGAAGCCATCACCAGCTTTATGCAGCATCTAGACAGCCCATCAAGCCAGGGTTCCATCACCCACAAGGATCCTCAGCTCTCCTACTGTAATGGGAGGTAAAAAATGGCCTGCTTGGCTACAGAGGGAATCCCTCTGAAAGCAGCAGTTCTCAGTGCTGACACAAGGAGATCTGGCTGGAATGCATGAATTAATCATAGACCAAAAGAGGCTGAAGGAGAATAACTTCGTCAATAATTAACTCCTTTTTGACAGCCACACCTCAGTGATTGATTCCAGCAGGCTGCAGGGCACTAATGGACTGCAGCACACCCAGAGACTGAACCCCACTGATTAACTGCAGGAGCCCACAGCTTTGGACATGTTAACTCTGCGCTGCGAGGGGAGGAGGGGCTGCCAGGCAGCTCCCGAGGGCAGGCATCACACAGGGCAGAGAATCACAGAGCTGGCAGGGCTGGAAGGGACCTCAAGGCTCAGCCAGTCCCAACCCCCTGCCATGGGCAGGGACCCCTCACACCACAGCAGGTTGCTCACAGCCACCTCCAGCCTGGCTGCAAACACCTCCAGGCAGGAGGCTGCCACCACCTCCCTGGGCAGCCTGTGCCAGGCTCTCACCACCCTCCTGGAGAACAACTTCTTCCTCACAGCCAATCTCAAGCTCCCCACTTCTAGTTTTTTCTTCATTCACCCTCAAAGTCCCTCCCCTGCCCCATTTTCCCCCTTTTTCTCCTCAAACCCACAGCACCTGGGCTCTGTGGAGTCTCCTCCCACCCCAGGTGTGGTCACTTTGCCTTCCCCACCCACTGCCCTATTTAATCCGCACCAGGAAGGGCAGGAGCCCCAAGCTGAGCCCTTCTGGGCTGGAGGATCCTCCTCACATCTCTGGTGAGTGCCCCTGGTGCACACTGGGTGTTGGTGGTGGTGACTACAAAGGCCGGGGGGCCTGCTGGCCCCCCGGTTGTTAGGGCAATCCTTGATGACTCCTCCAATGTCACCCAGAGGGGCTGGCTGGGGCTGAGCTCCTCTGGGTGGTATCTTGGCTGGTGAGGGTCTTGCCCCCAGCTCTGGGATGGGTGCACAAATGGTGGTGGGGAGCAGGAGCTGTTTGGTCAGATGATATGATGCTAATGACAGCAGCCCCCTCACACCACAGCAGGTTGCTCACAGCCACCTCCAGCCTGGCTGCAAACACCTCCAGGCAGGAGGCTGCCACCACCTCCCTGGGCAGCCTGTGCCAGGCTCTCACCACCCTCCTGGGGAACAACTTCTTCCTCACAGCCAGTCTGAATCTCTCCATTTCTAGCTTTGCTCCATCCCCCCCAGTCCTATCCCTCCCTGACACCCTCAAAAGTCCCTCCCCAGCTCTCCTGTAGCTCCCTGCAGATCCTGGAAGGCCACAATAAGATCTCCTGGGAGCCTTCTCCTCTCCAGCCTGCACAACCCCAACTCCCTCAGTCTGTGCTCACAGCAGAGCAGCTCCAGCCCTCTGCTCCTCCTCGTGGCCCTTCTCTGGACACCTTCCAGCACCTCCAGATCCTTCCTGGCACAGAGGCTCCAGCACTGGACCCAGAGCTGCAGCTGTGGTCTCAGCAGAGTGGAGCAGAGGGTTCATCCAAGCCCAATGTTTGGAACAGCCAGGAAACAGCCTGCTCCTGAGCCCCCCAGGCTCTGACCTCCAGCTATATAACTGCTCTTCTCACAGGTATGAGACTGCTCTTCTCAGCCAGCTTGATTTTCCTTCCCTCTTCTGCTCAAGCAGCTGACCCTATCCTCTAAGCCACCATCTCTCAAGCCAGTCCACATGGGCTACAGGCACTCTGGAATGGCAGCTCCCTTATGCCCTGGTGGTATCATCCCATACACCCCACTCCCTTTTTCCTCCTTGTTATTGCAGTTGGGGGCCAGACTTATCATTAAGGTATTACTCCCTTAGGAAAGCAGCAGAAGGTGCCAGCTGCTGGAAGGCCTGCAGTAAACCAAGCAGAATCCATCCTTCCCTGAGCAGCCACAGTGTGAGAGTGGCTTAGAGTCACAGAATCAGAACCAGCCAGGTTGGAAGAGACTTCAGATGTCATCAAGTCCAACCTGCCACCCAACACCTCATGACTACTAAACCATGGCACCAAGAGCCACATCCAAGCCCCTCTTGACCACCTCCAGGGTCACAGAACCAGCCAGGTTGGAAGAGACCTCAGAGATCATCAAGTCCATCCTGCCACTTGATCCTTTGACTTCTGCTGGAAAGAAGCCATGGAGGAAGCCATCCCCACCAGGTTTCATGAATTCCTGCAGAGACAGCAACCTCTTCAGCTTCCTTCCACTGTAAGAGCCTTTGTGCTGTTTCATGCAGCTCTCTGCCATTCAAAACCCAGGTACTGCACAGCGCTGAAGAGGAGGGGGAAAGGGCTTTAATGCTGAGCCCCCTGCAGCTAAACAGCCCCTTGAAAGCCCCCCTGAGTTTCCCAGGCTCCAAAGTGTTGCTATGAGCACAGCAGGCACAAGGTGTGCCAGATAAATACAAGTAATTTGCCTTGCCCTTGGGATTCTTGAGTCTCTATTCATGGAGTTAGAAAAGCAATTGCAGAGAAGCTCTCTCTGAACCACAGAATGCCAGGCTGGAATGGATCCCCCCAGGATCATCTGCTTCCACCCTTCTAGGTGATGGTGCAGCTGAAATGAGCTGGCCCAGCACCCAGCTGAGTCTTGAAACTGTCCATTGCAGGGCACTCCACCACTTCCCTGGGGAGATAATTCCAGTGCCTGACTGTTCTCATGGGGAAAATGTTCCTTTTGGAGTCCAATTGCTATCTTCTTGTCCCCCTCACCCCTTGTCTTCCCTGGTGGACTCCTTGTGCAAAGGGAGCCTCTATTTCTGTGCCATTCCAAGCCCACAGCTGCACCAGCCTAAAGGTCCCTCAGCCCAAGCTTGCTGTGCCACCTTTGGTACCTCCTTAGGACTAACTTCTCCCCCTCACCCCTTGCCTTCTCCATGGGACTCCTTGCACAAAGGGAGCTCCATCTCTGACACCATTTCTGTGCCATTCCAAGCCCACAGCTGCACCAGCCCAAGCTTGCTCTGCCACTTCCCCATAAGACCAGATTTCTGCTGAAAAACCCAACCCAAATGACAGAAACCCCCAACCACCGGCCCCACCCCCCAGGACCTGATGGTGCAAAGCAAGCACAGAAGCAGTGAGTGTCCACAGGCAGCCTCTGGGGTGGTGGATGTGCTATTTCAGGGTGTACTGCATGTACTGTGCAAAGGAGGAGCTCAGCACTCCCACACACAGCCCTGGCTAATGCTCTGCCGTCTGAAACATTTCTGTAGGCACTGGGGACTCTTGCCTTCATCACTATGAAATCTAGAGAGTCACCCAACCCTTGCTGGTTGAAGAGGGGGTTTGCACTTGATGTGCATCCCTAGGAGCATTCCTGTGCCCCCCAGGCCTCATGAACATCTGCACAGATGAAGCTGTTGAATCTAAGCTGTGAACTCTAACCTGTCACAGGGAATTCCCATTCACAGACTCACAGAACTGTCAGGGTTGGAAGGGACCTCAAGGATCAGCCAGTTCCAACCCCCCTGCCATGGGCAGGGACACCTCACACCACAGCAGGCTGCTCACAGCCACCTCCAGCCTGGCTGCAAACACCTCCAGGCAGGAGGCTGCCACCACCTCCCTGGGCAGCCTGTGCCAGGCTCTCACCACCCTCCTGGGGAACAACTTCTTCCTCACAGCCAATCTCCATCTTCCCATTTCTAGTTTTGCTCCATCCCCCCAGTCCTATCCCTCCCTGATACCCTCAGAAGTCCCTCCCCAGCTTGCCTGGAGCCCCCTTCAGATGTTGGAAGGCCACAATGAGGTCTCCTGGGAGCCTTCTCCTCTCCAGCCTGCACAGCCCCACCTGCCTCAGTCTGTCCTCAGAGCAGAGCAGCTCCAGCCCTCTGCTCCTCCTCGTGGCCCTGCTCTGGACAAGATCCACCACATGCAAACCACCCTGAAACACAGCCAGGCTTGGGGACTCCACCACCTCCCTGGGCAGCACAGTCCAGTCCCTGACCACTCTTGATGGGGAAAAAATTCTTCCTAATGTCCAGTCTAAGCCTACCCAGTGGCAGCTTGAGGCCATTCCCTCTTGTTCTGTCACAAATCAGCTGTGAGAAGAGACCAGCAGCAGCCTCTCCACAAGGTCCTTTCAGGTAGCTGTAGACAGCCAGGAGGTCTCCCCTCAGCCTCCTCTTTTCCAAACTAACCATCCCCAGCTCCTTCAGTCTCTCTCCATCAGATTGATTCTGCAGGCCCTTCCCAGCTTCCTTGCCCTGCTCTGCCCTGGCTCCAGCACCTCCACATCTCTCTTGGATTGAGGTGCCCAAAACTCAAGGTGTGGCCTCCCCAGAGCTGAGTCCCAGGGGACAATCCCCTCCCTGCTCCTGCTTGCACACAGCATTGCTGATACAGACCAGGACTGCCCTCCTACCAAACATGTTTGAATCTGCAGAGAGCTTCCAACAGCTCAGATGGGAAGGGCTCCATCTTCCTGATGGCACTTGACAGGTCCCTGGCTTCATCTGACCCCAGCACACAAGGCACTGCCACATCCTTGAGCCCCAGAACGTCATCCCTGGGGCACTGGGGGTGTTTTTCCTGTTGGGTGAGGTATTGGTGTCAGCTCTGCCCTCCTGCACCTGAAGGAGGCAGGAGGCAGAAGCAGTCCCCAGCACACCAAGCACAGCACCTGTGTGCCACTCAGCCTGGGGTTAGCTCCTGCCCCAGCTGCTGTTCGACTCCAGCACAGCATTGCACCAGGTTCTTCCTCCAAGTGCACATTATCCCTTGAGTCAAAACAGAACTGGGTTATTCTCCCAAGACTTCCTTGCTGTCACTAAATCTACTTGCACATCTTGGAGTGGGAGTAGGGTGGGGGAAGGAACATGGTGCAGTGCCATTTGAGGAGAAAGCTACACTGATGTGCAGCAGAGGGAGGAGAAGGTGGGAAAGAAGCCAAGCAATGGAAAGAAACCCACCCTCCTGTGAATGCCAAAAGCAGCCTGCAACAAACACTTTCTGTTTGCTGCTCAAGAATTCACTACACTTATGGAAATTTCAGGCTATCCAAGTTTGCATCCACCCAAGAGAGTCCTGAGGGTGGATGGAAGCAGGCCAGAAGGCCAGTCCGCATCTCTTTGCCACCAGCAGATCTTGGAGCCGTGGTTTAGATGGCAGGAGGTTTGGGGTGACAGGTTGGACTGGATGAGCTCTGAGGTCTTTTCCAACCTCATTGATTCTCTGATCTCTGGAGGGAGCCTGCAGTGCCATGAATGCTGCCACAGACCTGGGGTCCCCAAGCAGCATCCTCCAAGGTGCTGATGCTGCTCCGATCTGAGCCCCTGCTGTGTGTACCACATCTCACTGCTTGACTCACAGGGGCCACAAACTGTTCCAGGCCTGGGTTTTGAACTTTGGAGGTCTAGGTGTAGTGGTGGCATCAAACAAAAGTATTAGTTAATATTGGCAGCTTGAATAAAGTCTGAATCATTTTTCAGGTGTAGGAAAAGCCCCTTGAGCCCATGGCTCACAGGGGAGATGGCCATGGAACATCAAGCTTAGGGACCTGAAGAAAGAGATGGTGGTGTTCATCTGAAATGGGCAGGAAACCCCCCCAGTTCCATGGATTCAGAGGGAGAGTTGGGGATGCTCATTCTGGAGAGGAGAAGGCTTCCAGGAGACCCAATTGTGGGCTTCCAGGAGACCCAATTGTGGCCTTCCAGGATCTGCAGGGGGCTCCAAGAAAGCTGGGGAGGGACTTTTGAGGGTGTCAGGGAGGGATAGGACTGGGGGGATGGAGCAAAACTAGAAATGGGGAGATTGAGATTGGCTGTGAGGAAGAAGTTGTTGCCCAGGAGGGTGGTGAGAGCCTGGCACAGGCTGCCCAGGGAGGTGGTGGCAGCCTCCTGCCTGGAGGTGTTTGCAGCCAGGCTGGAGGTGGCTGTGAGCAGCCTGCTGTGGGGTGAAGTGTCCCTGCCCAGGGCAGGGGGTTGGGACTGGCTGAGCCTTGAGGTCCCTTCCAGCCCTAACAGCTCTGTGATTACAGAGGAGGTGACCATGGAACCTCAAGTGTAGTGCCTTGTAGGGAGAGACAGTGGTGTTCACCTGAAACTCTGCATCAGAGCCTTTCCCTCTGACCCTGTTGGGCTGTGAGGACTCCCTGGATGCAAAGCCGGAAAGATCTCTCTCTCCTGATTCACAGGAGCTGAAACTGCGAGGCTGAGCATGCCACAGACCCCAGCTCTCCTCCCCAGCCCTGTCACCACCTTTCCCTTAAGGCTCTCCTCATCCCCTCCCTCTCCCCCCGATGGGGCTGAGCCGTGCCCCAGCCCCGCGGCGGTGCCACTCTGTGACCTCGGACCAGGCTGTGCTGGGAGCAGCTCGTTTGTCAGAATCAAACCTTTCAAAGCCCCCAGATTTCCCTTCACTCCCCATGAAAACCCTGCAGAAAAGGGGGCAGGTTTCAGAGCCAAAGAATGACTGTCATGAGGATCACAGCCAGTCCCCTGGCAAAGGGGAGCTGGATGCTGGGCTGATAAGAAAATGTGAATCGTGTGAAATGTGATGAAAATCTTGGCCTGCTCTGCTGGGATCCAGCTCCATCTTCCTCTTGGGTTTCCTCCAAATCTCTGCTCAAAAAGATTTCAAAGCAGCACAGAATATAAGGAAAAAGGAGGAGAGAGTGAAGGGGCAGCTCGTTATGGCATCTCCAGAGCTCCTCCCCAACATCCTGATTGATGATCTGGACAAGAGGATGGAGTCCACAATTAGTAAGTTTGCAGATGACACCAAGCTGGGGCAGGAGTTCATCTGGTAGAGCGTAGGAGAGCTCTGCAGAGGGACCCTGACAGGCTGGACAGATGGGCAGAGGCCAACAGGATGGCATTGAACAAGTCCAAGTGCCAGGTGCTGCACTTTGGCCACAGCAACCCCAGGCAGAGCTACAGGCTGGGGACAGAATGGCTGAGAGCAGCCAGGCAGAGAGGGACCTGGGGGGACTGGTTGATAGTAGGCTGAACATGAGCCTGCAGTGTGCCCAGGTGGCCAAGAAGGCCAAGGGCATCCTGGCCTGCAGCAGGAACAGTGTGGCCAGCAGGAGCAGGGAGGTCATTCTGCCCCTGTCCTCAGCTCTGGTCAGGCCACACCTTGAGTCCTGTGTCCAGTTCTGGGCTCCTCAGGTTAGGAAAGCTGTTGAGCTGCTGGAAGGTGTCCAGGGAAGGGCAACAGAGCTGGGGAGGGGTCTGGAGCACAGCCCTGGGAGGAGAGGCTGAGGGAGCTGGGGTTGCTCAGCCTGGAGAAGAGGAGGCTCAGGGGAGACCTTCTTACTCTCTCCAACTCCCTGCAGGGAGGTTGTAGCCAGGTGGGGGTTGGTCTCTTCTCCCAGGCAGCCAGCCCCAGAACAAGAGGACACAGTCTCAAGCTGTGCCAGGGGAAGTTTAGGCTGGAGGTGAGGAGAAAGTTCTTCCCAGAGAGAGTAACTGGCCATTGGAATGTGCTGCAGAGCTGCAGCAAAGCTGCCCTTGGGGCTGCACTGCATACATGACAAAGTTCTGCCTTTGCCCTTCCACTTCTGGCCCTTAGAGAGGTGGAGTGGGATGTCAGAAGAGTCACTCCTAGATCATTCAGCTCCATCCTCTCTCTCACCAAGCCAAACACCTGAATCCTCTACAGAACTCCTGGGTACACTGGGAATGACCCAGGCTCAGCCTTTGCAGAGGTGCAGCGCAGGAAGCATTTCCTGAGCAGGGCAATGCAGTTCAAGTCTGATGTCAGGGTCGTTGTTCCAAGCTTTTACCAAAACATCCTGGATCAGCACACACACAGAAAATTAAGAACCTCATTAAAAACAAGTGAAAGACAACCCTGGAACAGGGGGATGGCCTTTCCAGGCACCCTGCTTCTGAACTCCGAGGATCTGAAGGGTCAGAGCGAGGGAAGACTGCCACTGGCCAGCCCACACCTTGAGTCCTGTGTCCAGTTCTGGGCTCCTCAGGTTAGGAAAGCTGTTGAGCTGCTGGAAGGTGTCCAGAGAAGGGCAACAGAGCTGGGGAGGGGTCTGGAGCACAGCCCTGGGAGGAGAGGCTGAGGGAGCTGGGCTTGCTTAGCCTGCAGAAGAGGAGGCTCAGGGGAGACCTTCTTGCTCTCTCCAACTCCCTGAAGGGAGGTTGAGGCCAGGTGGGGGTTGGTCTCTTCTCCCAGGCAGCCAGCCCCAGAACAAGAGGACACAGTCTCAAGCTGTGCCAGGGGAGGTTTAGGCTGGAGGTGAGGAGAAAGCTCTTCCCAGAAAGCGAGATTGGCCATTGGGCTGTGCTGCCCAGGGAGGTGGTGGAGTCCCCATCCCTGGAGGGGTTCAGGAGGGGATTGGATGAGGCACTTTGGAGCCATGGCTTAGTTAGTCATGAGGGTTTAGGTGATAGGTTGGACTTGATCTCTGAGGTCTTTTCCAGCCTGGCTGATTCTATGATTCTATGAAAGCTTTCTTAGGACAGGTCCAGGGGACTGCAGTGCTCACATTGTCCTTCCTCAGCCACCAGCCTCCCATGAACGCTGTCCTGTACCAATAATGTGATGGCCAAAGCCTCAGGAGCCTAGAGAACAGTGCTGAAAGAGGGATCCCTTATTCAGCCTGATCACCACTTGCTTGTTGGTAAAGGTAGGAGCTGGAAGTGCTGCCAGCTCAGGAGTGTGTCCATAGCCAGGACCTGAGGGTTATAAATAGCAATGTATGAAGTGAATGCTTCTCCTCCTCCCCCCCCCCCCCTTTTTTCCCCTTCTTTAGGCTTAATTTCTCTTTTCTAAATGTGCTTTGCCCATTGTTAGGTAGGTATCATATGTGGGGGATGTATTGTTGGGGTTGCCATGGTTTCTCATTCTTAATGAGCTTTGAGACTTTCTAATCTAACCAAATACATTCATAATTACTACATCTCCTCCCACCCCCCCAACCCCCCTCCCCAACATCTTCCCTCCAAACCACTCCAAAAATTGCTGGGAGGGGGAAAGTAAAACTAGTGATTTGAAAGACACTCAGACATCAGAAGTAAAAGCCCACCTGGAAGAGTTGGCAAACACAAGCTTAGGGAAGTAAGAGGAGAGAATTAGCACCTCCAGCCTCAGGGATCTGCTCCGTGTCCCCGTGCCTGCTGCCATCTGAAGTCAGTGTGGTGCTTGGCTCAGCTGGCTGCAGCCTTCCCCAGCACCCTGAACAGTGCTGGGGACTTGTGCTCTGTGCTCAAGGAATCACAGAATCAACCAGCTTGGAAAAGACCTCAGAGAGCCTCAGGTCCAACCTATGACCTAATCCCTAACACCTCCTGGCAACTGAGCCATGGCTCCCAGTGCCACATCCAAGCCTTTTGTGAACACCTAAAGGAGACCCTGAGCATCTCAAAGGGGCTGTGGGCAGCTGTCTCCAGCAAGATCCACGGACACAGAGGTTACAGCCTTCATCTGGCACAGCCAGGAGCAGCTGCCTGGCTTCAGACACAGGGGAATGGCTTCAGACACACCTGGAAAAGGTATCCCAAAAGCACAACAAAAGGAGCTCGAGGGAAAGGAGGCTGGGGAGGGACTTCTGAGGGTGTCAGGGAGGGATAGGACTGGGTGGGGGAGGGGATGGAGCAAAACTAGAAGTGGGGAGATTGAGATTGGCTGTGAGGAAGAAGTTGTTGCCCAGGAGGGTGGTGAGAGCCTGGCACAGGCTGCCCAGGGAGGTGGTGGCAGCCTCCTGCCTGGAGGTGTTTGCAGCCAGGCTGGAGGTGGCTGTGAGCAACCTGCTGTGGTGTGAGGTGTCCCTGCCCATGGCAGGGGGTTGGGACTGGCTGAGCCTTGAGCTCCCTTCCAGCCCTGACAAGTCCCTGATTGTGTGACCTGCATGGGACAGCTCAGCACTCTGAGGCACTGCCCTTTTGACTAACTCACTGAATGAGTAACCAAAAGTGAAGAGGCAGAAACAGCATTTAACAACCAGGAGGAAAATCTCTTTCCTCATCAAAGGGTTTTGCTTCAAGTGCCAGGAAACTCCATCCTGATTCCTATCTGGAGTGGGACATGTGGAGAGCCTCTGGTGCTTTCAATGCCAGCCTAAGATTCAGCCTGCTCACAGGTTTTCATTAGCACCTGCTAGAGCTCCAGGGCCCAGGAGACTCAAGGCTTATTCTCCTGACTGGCATCTATGCACCCAGGACAAGCAGCAGCAGCCACACTCAGGTCCTCATCCCTGCTCACTTGGTGTCACTTCATGACAGACTCAAGAGGCTTTGCAGCTTCCTCTGTCTTCACCAGACTGGGCTGGCTCTCTCTGCAGGAACAGCACAGCACATCCTTGCCTGCAGTAATTCCCCAGGCTTGTGGCAGGCTCCTGCTCCAAGGCACTAAAATGTCTCAATAGAGCTGCTGTGGTTTCGTTTCCTGTGGTCAGGAGAATGGAGATCTCCCCTAGTCTCATGCTCATTGATGTCTAACACCAGCATCAGACATCAAACTGGCTGTCAGACGATAGAAGGCTCTTCTGAAATGCCTTTTTACTCAGTTACTCAGAACAAGACTGTGACAGTAAGGAAGTCAGCCTGCCTGAGATCCTAAAATCATAGAACTGTTTGGTTTGGAAGGGACCTCAAGGCTCAGCCAGTCCCAGCCCCCTGCCATGGGCAGGGACCCCTCACCCCACAGCAGGCTGCTCACAGCCACCTCCAGCCTGGCTGCAAACACCTCCAGGCAGGAGGCTGCCACCACCTCCCTGGGCAGCCTGGGCCAGGCTCTCACCACCCTCCTGGGCAACAACTCCTTCCTCACATCCAATCTCAATCTCCCCACTTCTAGTTTTGCTCCATCCCCCTCCAATCCTATCCCTCCCTGACACCCTCCAAACTCCCTCCCCAGCTTTCTTGGAGCCCCCTTCAGATCCTGCGAGGCCACAAGGAGGTCTCCTGGGAGCCTTCTCCTCTCCAGACTGCACAACCCCAACTCCCTCAGTCTGTCCTCACAGCAGAGCAGCTCCAGCCCTCTGCTCCTCCTCGTGGCCCTTCTCTGGACACCTTCCAGCACCTCCAGATCCTTCCTGGCACAGAGGCTCCAGAGCTGGACACAGAGCTCCAGCTGTGGTCTCAGCAGAGTGGAGCAGAGGGGCAGAATCCCCTCCCTGGCCCTGCTGGCCACACTTCTCCTGCTGCAGCCCAGGCTCTGCTTGGCTCTCTGGGCTGCCAGTGCTCCCTGCTGGCTCCTGCTGAGCTTCTCCTCCCCCAGCACCCCCAGGGCCTTTTCTTCAGGGCTGCTCTCAACCAGTCCCTGCCCTGCCTGTATCTATGAAGTAGAACACCCAAGTCTCTGCAAGAATGGGAAGGCAACCACTGCTTTCTCTTACAGGCAGACACCAATCTTTTCTGCATATTAAATTGGATGTTTACAGCATTGTCAAAGCCAAACATGTAAAAATCAGCAGCCAGGCCAAAGAGAAATAAACAGCCAACCCTGACAGGCCTGATTCAGCATCACAAGGGTTTAGAACAACTCCTGCATTCTTTGGCTGGTGGGAAGCCAAAGGCTTGGTGAATAAACAGATCCTTGGACCAAGCCATAGGAAGACTTCCCAGATCACATTCACAGAGCCTGGCTTCCACCTCCCCCTGGAAGCACCAACAGCTAGAGCAAGGCCATGCCACTTCCACTGCTCTTGCACCAGGGAGCTTTGGAACATCTTCCTACTGTTCCTGAACGCAGAAGCCTCTCCCATGTTCCCATCATGGGCAGCAGGATACCTTCAGGAGAGCCAGACAGCCTGGTAGACTCAGGATGTAGCCAGCCCCCTTGGCAAAGCTGTTTGGGTTGAATTTGAGGCTAAAATGACTCTTTCTTTTTTGTTTTTGAGATTAAATCTGGTGTATTTATTTCTCACTCTCAGCTTGGTAACAGACATTGCTGCACTCTGCCATCAGCAGGGACCAGCTTCAATGGGGTTCAGCAAGACCAAGGGCAAGGTCTTGCAGCTGGGGCAGGGCAATCCCAGGCACTGATACAGGCTGGGCAGGGACTGGCTGGAGAGCAGCCCTGAAGAAAAGGACCTGGGGGTGCTGGGGGAGGAGAGGCTCAACAGGAGCCAGCAGTGAGCACTGGCAGCCCAGAGAGCAAATCACATTCTGGGTTGCATCAAGGGAAGCAGAGCCAGCAGGGCCAGGGAGGTGATTCTCCCTTCTGTTCCACTGGTGAGACCCCACCTGGAGGACTGCATCCAGTTCTGGGGCCCCTAGTGCAGGAAAGAGCTGAACATGTCCAGAGCAGGGCCATGAGGAGGAGCAGAGGGCTGGAGCTGCTCTGCTCTGAGGACAGACTGAGGGAGTTGGGGTTGTGCAGGCTGGAGAGGAGAAGGCTCCCAGGAGATCTCATTGTGGCCTTCCAGGATCTGAAGTGGGCTCCAAGAAAGCTGGACACGAAGCTCCCAGGAGATGCTCAGGACACCAAGCTCCCAGGAGATGCTCAGGACACAAAGCTGTGCTCTACAACACTGCAGTCACCCCTGAACCAAAGGTAACTTCTCCACAGATACTGCACACAGCAGATCCTGGCACCTTCCTGCAGCCAGCTGTGGCACCCAGGGCAAGGATTCCTTCCCCTTCCTGCAGCCAGCTGTGGCACTCAGGACAAGGATTCCTTCCCCTTCCTGCAGCCAGCTGTGGCACTCAGGGCAAGGATTCCTTCACAAGCTTTGACACAGTTCCACACCCTGGGTATGCCCCATGAGTATTTCTTCTCACCCTTTCCTGGTTTACACAAGAGAAGGAGCCCCACAGGGGGGGCTGTGGGAGGTAGCAGACCCAGGATCCACTCCAGCGATCCCCATTCCAGCTCCTCTTCCTGCTGCATCACTCTAATGGCTTTTTCATTTGCTGTGGCTCCATTAAAGGTCATTTTTCTGGTGTGTGACATTTGCATAACTAGTTTCTCTAATTATGCTGCTAACCATGTGAGGAGCTTTTTCCAGGAACAGTTCATTCTCCCTTGTCAAGGAGACAAAATTTAATTACAGAGTGGAAGCTTTAAATGACAGCTACATGAGAGGGGAGGGGGGAGCCCACCACTGCTGTAAATTCCTGCAGTTCAGGGGTTTGAATTCTTAAAGGTCAGGCCCTTGGAAAGTTTGGAGGTTTAAAACAAACAAGAAAGAGATCATGACTTAATTATGGCTCATCACTGCCCACTTCAGCTGGGTTATCAGTGGACACTGTTGATTCCCCTTTGTCACAAAGGTTGAGTTTTGGAAGAGATTCCCAGCTGCTGGTTGTGCTTTACTCAGCAGGGGAAGCATAAACCTGTGCAGGTCAGAGGCTGCCCTGCTGGAGAGCAGCTCCGTGGGGAAAGACCTTGGAGTGCTGGGGGGCAGCAAGACCTGCACGGGACAGCAATGTGCCCTGGGGGCCAAGAGAGCCAACGGGATCCTGGGGGGCAGCAAGAGAAGTGTGGCCAGCAGGGCTGGGGAGGTTCTGCTCCCCCTCTGCTCTGCCCTGCTCAGACCACAGCTGCAATCCTGTGTCCAGTGCTGGGCTGCCCAGTTCAGGAGAGACAGAGACCTGCTGGAGAGAGTCCAAGGCAGAGCCAGGAGGATGCTCAGGGGACTTGAGCATCTCCCTGTGAAGAGAGCCTGAGAGCCCTGGGGCTGTTTGGTCTGGAGAAGAGAAGGCTGAGAGGGATCTGATCAATGTCTATCAATAGCTGAGGGCTGGGGGGCAAGGGGAGGGGGCCAAGCTCTTTTGGGTGGTGCACAGTAATGAGACAAGGAACTAGGGATACAAACTTGAACAGAGAAGGTTTCAGCTCTACATGAGGAGAAACTTCTTTAGAGTGAGGGTGCCAGAGCCTGGAGCAGGCTGCCCAGAGAGGCTGTGGAGTCTCCTGCTCTGGAGGCTTTCCAAGCCCACCTGGATGCCTTCCTGTGCATACTGCCCTGGGTGCTGCTGCTCTGGCAGGGGCTTGGACTGGATGATCTCAGGAGGTCCCTTCCAACCTCTAATGCAGTGTGATGCTGTGCTCTCCTACCCAGCAACAGCAGTGCAGCTGCAGGAGCTGTTTCTGATGCTAGGCATTTGTACTTCAGTTATCTCTTCTGCCCATCAGAAGATGGGCAACACAGCCACAGCTTCATAAACCCAACTTATGTACAGTAGTGAGGTTGGCAAAACACAGCTCTCAAAACAGGAAGTCAGACACTGACTTGCAAGATGATTATCTACACATTGCAGTCCTGTGGTACCTCCATCCTGCTGCTTTTCCTACCCACTGCTGACACCCCCAGCCACTGAGTTCTGCATTTTCTGGGGGATGAAAATAAGCACTACCAGGAACTTTGTCATGGAAGCACAAGAGTTACAGAATAGAGAATTCACCAGGCTGGAAAAGACCTCTGAGGTCATCCAGTCCAACCTCTCACCCAGCACCATCTGATCAACTCAACCATGGCACCAAGGGCCTCAGCCAGGCTCTTCCTAAACACCTCCAGGGATGGGGACTCCACCACCTCCCTGGGCAGCACATCCCAAGGGCCAATCTCTCTTGCTGGGTAGAATTTCTTCCTAACATCCAGCCTGAACCTCCCCTGGCACAGCTGGAGACTGTGTCCTCTTGTTCTGGTGCTGGCTGCCTGGGAGAAGAGACCAATCCCCACCTGGCTGCAACCTCCCTGCAGGGAGTTGCAGAGAGCAAGAAGGTCTCCCCTGAGCCTCCTCTTCTGCAGGCTAAGCAACCCCAGCTCCCTCAGCCTCTCCTCACAGGGCTGTGCTCCAGACCCCTCCCCAGCTCTGTTGCCCTTCTCTGGACACCTTCCAGCAGCTCAACAGCTTTCCTGACCTGAGGAGCCCAGAACTGGACACAGCACTCAAGGTGTGGCCTGAGCAGTGCTGAGCACAGGGCAGAATGACCTCCCTGCTCCTGCTGGCCACACTGTTCCTGCTGCAGGCCAGGATGCCCTTGGCCTTCTTGGCCCCCTGGGCACACTGCAGGCTCCTGTTCAGCTGCTGTCCACCAGTACCCCCAGGTCCCTTTCTGCCTGGCTGCTCTCAGCCACTCTGCCCCCAGCCTGTAGCTCTGCCTGGGAATTACTGCATCTCAGCTTGTGCCAAGCACAGCATGCAGACTTTAGGGGCCCTAGGACTGTTCCTAAAGCATTAGTAGGGATCCCTTTTCAGGACCAGGAAACACAGAGCAGTGACAGAACAAGAGGGAATGGCCTCCAGCTGCAACTGGGTAGGTTCAGACTGGGCTTTAGGGAGAATTTTTCCCCATCAAGAGTGGTCAGGGACTGGACTGTGCTGCCCAGGGAGGTGGTGGAGGCCCCAAGGCTGGCTGTGATTCGGATGCGGTGCTTGGGGCTGCGGTTTAGGGGGATGAACTTTGTAGAGCAGGGCTCTGGGTTGGACTTGGTGATCCTGAGGGTCTGTTCCAACCTGAGTGTTTCTGTGATTCCACATCTATTTTTAGATGGCAAAAGAATGGTCAGATCCAGAGTCCAACACTACAATACAGAGCAGAATGAATCCCCACTGTCAGAGGGAGCTGGCTGTGGCTCCTGGCACATCCAGCCTCTCCCCTCTTGCTCCTCTGACTCTGTCCCCTCCTGTCCCAGGCATGCTGCAGTTACTCTTTGCTGGGCTATACTGAAAAGATCAGAGGAGTGGGGTGGGTTTTTCCTGCAGTTAATACCACTGATGGCAAAAGGTTAAATTCTCTCCTACTGTGACAGATCTGGAATTGCAGTTAAGCCTGGCTTCAAGTCAAAGAATGAATTAATCTAAAACTACAGAGAGAGCATTTGGAGCTGAGCAAAGAGCAGATCTGAAGGGGATGACAAGCCAGCTTTGTTGTCTTTTCTCTGAGCAGTCCCTATTAGCTTCACAGTGGAATTACCCCCTGGAATTTCAGCCAAGTCCCATTAAAACCGAAGCAAGCACTGCAAGTTAACCCTCCAGAAAAGATCTAATTAAGGAGATGTTGACAGTGGTTGCAATCCCCTGGACGGCCACACCACTGCTGCCCAGGACTGAAGCCTTCGGGCTCGTCCCTAGAAAGATACAAGCCCGTACTTTCCAGGCATGCTTGCTGGAAACCAGCACAAGTTTGCTCAGCCTCTGTGAGTGCTGGATGCCATAGAATCACAAATGGTCAGCCTTGGAAGGGAGTTCAAGGCTCAGCCAGTCCCAACCCCCTGCCATGGACAGGGACACCTCACCCCACAGCAGGTTGCTCACAGCCACCTCCAGCCTGGCTGCAAACACCTCCAGGCAGGAGGCTGCCACCACCTCCCTGGGCAGCCTGGGCCAGGCTCTCACCACCCTCCTGGGGAACAACTTCTTCCTGACATCCAATCTCAATCTCCCCACCTCTAGTTCTGCTCCATCCCCCCCAGTCCTATCCCTCCCTGACACCCTCAGAAGTCCCTCCCCAGCTTGCTGTGGTTCCATGATTCAGCTAGATCAGATGTCCCTGCTGAGTGCAGAGGGGGTTGCCCTGGATGACCTTTGGAGGTCCCTTCTGGCCCCAACCATTCTATGATTCTTTCCTGCCAACCACTCTCTCAGGCCACACAGCCCTGTTCAAATGCCCTGGTTTAAACTGCTTTACAGTTCCAGCTGCTGCCTCCCACACCACTTGGTGGAGGTCTAACAAGAGGTGGAGGTCAGAACAAGGGGGGACAGTCTCAAGCTGCACCAGGGGAGGTTTAGGCTGGATGTTAGGAAGAAGTTCTTCATAGAAAGAGAAATTGGCCATTGGAATGGGCTGCCCAGGGAGATGGTGGAGTCACCATCCCTGGAGGTGTTTAGGAAGAGCCTGGATGAGGCACTTGGAGCCATGGTTTAGCTGATCAGATGGTGCTGGGTGAGAAGTTGGACTGGATGATCTCTGAGGTCTTTTCCAACCTGGTCTATTCTATTCTATTCTATTCTATTCTATTCTATTCTATTCTATTCTATTCTATTCTATTCTATCCTATCCCATCTTATCCTATCCCATCCCATCCTATCCTATCCCATCCCATCCCATTCCATCCCATTCCACTCTACTCCTATTCTACTCCTATTCTGCTCCTATTCTGCTCTTATTCTGCTCCTATTCTATTCTATTCTATTCTACTCTACTCTACTCTACCCTACCCTACTCTACCCTACTCTACTCTGCTCTACTCTACCTGAAAACCAACCCAAGTGCTTCCTTACAGGTGTATTTGATTCTTTCCCCTCCCCACCCCCAGACAACTCAGTTCACTCATCTGCTTCTGCTTCTGTGCCCACAGTCCTTGCATTGGCACGGCACAGGGGGCAGGAGTGAGGGGTCCCAGGCGGACCAGACCGCCGGACACCACTTCAGAGGGCTGTGGAAGCGCAGCCGCTGCTCCTCAGCTGAGCTGCGAGCAGCACGGCAGAGGGGAGCAGCTTCTCCTCTTGGAAAAGGAGCAGCTCAGCACTGTGCGTTAGGAGGTTAAATCGACTCCATTACAGAACAAGCGGAGCAGCTCCTAAACAGTTTACACCAAACCCAAGCAGCGCTTTCAAATGCAAATGGCTCTGCTTTCCGAGCTCCCGGGAGCAGCACATCTGCCGTCAGCTGTGTGTTACACGCAGATTTCGGCTTCCACAGGGGCTGGGCTTTCTCGGCGGTTGGGGTTTTTTGCACTGTCTTTTTACATCCTCTTCAGTGTTTGCCTGCAAGCCACGAGGCCCAACGAGGTAGCATCCACTGCAGAAGAGGTACAGCGTACAGGATTGACCAGGTTGGAAAAGACCTCGGAGATCATCCAGTCCAACCTCTCACCCAGCACCATCTGAGCAACTCAACCATGGCACCGAGTGCCTCAGCCAGGCTCTTCCTAAACACTTCCAGTGGTGGGGGCTCCACCCCCTCCCTGGGCAGCGCATTCCAACGGCAGTGTTTTCAGACCTTCAGGCAGTTCCAAACCAGAGGTGTGACTCAAACCCTCTGCCCAGCAGCTGAGAGCACGCTGCTGAAGAAGTGCTCAGCTGTGCCTGCGCAGATCAAGGCATTGCTGCTGGCCTGGGGACACCACTTCTGTGCCAGGGGCACTGCCAGAGCCAGCACACAGCCTGGGAGAAGAGGAAGCACATTCCTGCTCCTTGTCAGATCAGAAAATCACTGACTTCTGTTAGCACTTTGCACAGAAAGATGTTCTGGAGAGAGCTTCCCTCTCCAAAGGAATCCTGTGGAGAACCAGGGGCCTTTGGCAAATTCTGTCTGAAATGCATCAGTGAACAGAAAGAAAAGAAGAGGAGGAATCACAGAATCACAGGATCAACCAGGTTGGAAAAGACCTCAGAGATCATCAAGTCCAACCTCTCACCTAATGCCAAACACCTCCTGACAACTAAACCATGGCTCCAAGTGCCACAGCCAAGCCTTTCTTGAACACCTCCAGGGATGGGGACTCCACCACCTCCCTGGGCAGCACATCCCAAGGGCCACTCTCTTGCTGGGAAGAACTTTCTCCTCACCTCCAGCCTAAACCTCCCCTGGTGCAGCTTGAGACTGTGTCCTCTTGTTCTGGTGCTGCTTGCCTGGGAGAAGAGACCAACCCCCTCCTGGCTACAGCCTCCCTTCAGGTAGTTGTAGACTACCTGATAGTAGGTAGGTAGAGGGTAGGGAGGTAGATAGATAGAGGGTGGGGAGGTAGAGGGTAGGAAGATTGGAGGTAGGTAGATTGAAGGTAGGTAGGAAGACAGAGGGCAGGAAGACAGAGGGCAGGAAGACAGAGGGCAGGAAGACAGAGGGCAGGAAGACAGAGGGTGGGTAGAAGGTGGGTAGGTAGATAGAAGGTAGGAAGCTAGAGGGTAGGTAGGTGTAGGGTGGGTAGATAGAGGACAGGTAGGTAGATAAAGGGTGGGTAAATAGAGGGTGGGTAGGAAGACAGAGGGTAGGTAGGCATAGGGTGGGTAGAGGTGAGGACATTTAACTCTCTCATGAATCCCAAGCCAAACAACAACCCCCCTCAGGATCCTGCTGGCTCACAGAGCTGGTTGAAAAGCTGAAGGTAGCTTTAGGATGTCTCTTCACTTTGGTGCCTTCAAAACCTCTCCCCAGCTCCTGGGCCAGAGGAAGGAGCCTCAGCACGGAGGCACAAGGCAAATGAGCAATTTTCTCTGCACCTCCAAGCGCAGCGAGAGACTGAAATGTCACAATTAGACTCCTCGGGGTCAGCAGGGGAGCCAGGAGGTTTTGAGGGTGGGGGGTTTGTGTTTTGTTGTTTCTTCTTCCAGAGACAAAAGCCAGAGCTTCAATAAAAACAAAATCCCTTGACTTTCATAAAAGGCAAAGTAAAGGTCAAGGAAAGTCTGCTGGGAAATAAGAAGTTAGCCCTGCTCTCGGAGAGAAAGATAATCAGTGGCAGGCTCTGGTCTGCTCTGCACTACCTTTCTTGCTCAGGAAGTTTTGTGTCCCTCTCCCTTTTGGTTTTTTCCCCACCCCTGATTATAACAGGAGCTACTGAAAACTGAAGGTTTTCACATGGATCCCACTGCAGTGAAATAGAATAGAAGTAACCAGGTTGGAAAAGACCTTGGAGATCATTAAGTCCAACCTCTCACCCAGCACCATCTGATCAACTCAACCATGGCACCAAGTGCCTCAGCCAGGCTCTTCCTAAACACCTCCAGGGATGGGGATTCCACCACCTCCCTGGGCAGCACATCCCAAGGGCCAATTACTCTTTCTATGAAGAACTTCTTCCTAACATCCAGCCTAAACCTCCCCTGGCACAGCTTGAGACTGTGTCCTCTTGTTCTGGTGCTGGGTGCCTGGGAGAAGAGACCAACCCCCACCTGGCTGCAGCCTCCCTTCAGGGAGTTGTAGAGAGCAATGAGGTCTGCCCTGAGCCTCCTCTTCTGCAGGCTAAGCAACCCCAGCTCCCTCAGCCTCTCCTCCCAGGGCTGTGCTCCAGACCCCTCCCCAGCTCTGTTGCCCTTCTCTGGACACCTTCCAGCAGCTCAACATCCTTCGTAAACTGAGGAGCCCAGAGCTGGACCCAGGACTCAAGGTGTGGCCTGACCAGTGCTGAGCACAGGGGTAGAAATGCAAACAAAGAGCAGTGCAAGAAGCCTCCACCAAGAGTTTACAGTGGCTGGGAGGTGACAAACAAGGAATTTGCACTCAGAGGACCACAAATCATTTAACCTCCTGATAAAGTTGAATCATCTCCTCAAACAAATGCAGGAGTTCCCAACAGCTTTATCATGAATTAAGTTGAAGAGACAAAAAGGGAGGTGAGGTGCTGCTGAAGTTCAAATTAAGAAGGACATTGAGACACTGGAAGGTGTCCAGAGAAGGGCAAGGAGGCTGGGGAGGGGTCTGGAGCACAGCCCTGGGAGGAGAGGCTGAGGGAGCTGGGGTTGCTTAGCCTGCAGAAGAGGAGGCTCAGGGCAGACCTCATTGCTCTCTACAACTCCCTGAAGGGAGGTTGTAGCCAGCTGGGGGTTGGTCTCTTCTCCCAGGCACCCAGCCCCAGAACAAGAGGACACAGTCTCAAGCTGTGCCAGGGGAGGCTTAGGCTGGAGGATAGGAGAAAGTTCTTCCCAGCAAGAGATTGGCCCTTGGCTCAGATTTGAGAAGACAACAACAAGTCTGCTACAGTGCTGAGAAATATTCTGCTTTCAGTTTGCAGCCTTTGCCTCAGGCCTTTAAATGAGACCCAAAGGTGGAAAAAGAAGAAAATTCTTCACTTAGGAAGAAATTTTTCACTTGGGAAGAAATTCTTTACTTTGGGAAGAAATTCTTCACTACCAAGGTGGTAACCTCTGGGGAATGGATTATACAGAGAGGTTGTGGATGCTTCCTCCCTGGAGATGTTCAAGGCCAGGTTGGATGGAGCCTTGAGCAGCCTGGGCTGGTTGAGAGGTGTCCCTGCCCATGGCAGGGAGGTTAGATTAGAGGATCTCTAAGCTCCCTTCCAGCCTAAGCCATCCTATGACAGAGCATCTCCATCTCTTTCCTGGGCTCCAAGAAAGAGCCTCAGAGCCTGAACAAATTAAGCTGTAAAGCTGCATTGTGCTTCTCTCCATAGTCTTCTTTACTGATCATTTCCTTATCCCAAGGAGAAATGCAATTAGTGAGACAAGGAGCCATACAATGGAACCAACTCTAATTGCCAGAGGAGAACAAGGAGATTAAAACCCAATTAATTTCTTCCTTATTGCTTCAGAACCTGCAGTGACTCCTGTGCCAGCCAACAGCAGCATCTTTCATCTGGAAGCTCTTGCAGGCTAAGACATCTGTGCTTTCCTCTTCTGTTTGCAGATACTCACTGCCTTGTTAAGATCCTGATCAGATCATGGCACTCTCTGAGGCTGTGGCTGGTGATTCACCAAACCTCAGAATTGCTGCCACCTCCTCCCCGAGACACAGGGAACAGTCTACACAGTGGCAGAGACAGTAAAAGCTATTTTGGAAGGGACTAGCACTGGGTTTGCATCTCAGGCAAATATTTAACAACCTGTTTCCTCTTTCTTTTTGCTCCATTAAACAACAACAACAACTGCTCTTTTGCTTCTTTCTTGGAGGTATCCAGATCACTAGAGTGCATTTAGCACCCTATAAAATCAGTGTCCATAGAGAGGTAAGAGGGAAATCATTTACAAGTGAGAGCACACTGCTGTTTCCAGGGCTAAATCATGGATCCTTATGGAGAAGTATTCCCATTAAAACCAATCAGCAGCTCCAGAATAAGTTCCACAGCAGCAGCATCCCAAGCTCACACCATCACAGAATCACAGGGGCTGGAAGGGACCTCAAAACTTCATCCAGTCCAAGCCCCCTGCCAGAGCAGCATCACCCAGAGCAGGTCACACAGGAACACATCCAGGCAAGTCATGAATATCTCCAGAGAGGGAGACTCCACAGCCCCCCTGGGCAGCCTGTTCCAGGGCTCTGGCACCCTCACAGGGAAAAAATTCTTCCTCCTGTTTCCATGGCATTTTCTCTGCCTCAGCTTCCCCCACTGCCCTTGTGCTGGCATTGGGCATCCCCCAGCAGAGCCTGGCTCCAGCCTCTGGGCACTCCCCCTGCACATTATCAACATGAACGAGGTCACCTCTTAGTCTCCTCCTCTCCAAACTAAACAGCCCCAGCTCCCATGGGGCCACGAGAGCTCTGGGTGACATCTCAAACAATACTAACACTGTCTCCTGGGCAGGGGGGAAACCAGAGTTGGGGGTTTGGCTGTGTGTCCCCTTCCTTCCCCATGAGGGGTGACACATATGATCTGCCAACATCTCAACTACTTCTGTTGTATTATTTATACAGGGCAGGGACAAGTTGCTCACAGCCACCTCCAGCCTGGCTGCAAACACCTCCAGCCAGGAGGCTTCCACCACCTCCCTGGGCAGCCTGTGCCAGGCTCTCACCACCCTCCTGGGGAACAACTTCTTCCTCACAGCCAATCTCAATCTCCCCATTTCTAGTTTTGCTCCACCCCCCCAGTCCTATCCCTCCCTCACACCCTCAAAAGTCCCTCCCCAGCTTTCTTGGAGCCCCCTTCAGATTCTGGAAGGCCACAATGAGGTCTCCCTGCAGCCTTCTCCTCTCCAGACTGCACAACCCCAACTCTCTCAGTCTGTCCTCACAGGAGAGCTTCCACCAACCTGTTCCAGTGTCTCACCACCCACATGGGGAAGAACTTCTTCCTAACATCCAATCTCAATCTCCCCTCTGCTAGCTTGGATCCATTTCCCCTAGTCCTACCCCTACCTGACACCCTAACAAGCATGAGGGGGAGGAGAAGCAGCAGCAGCACAAGTTTCTTATCAGAACAAATCCTCCTGCAAGTAGCAGAAGGGGGGGGTGGGGGGGTGGAAGAGTGCTTTGCATTCCCTCAAGCTCTTTGGTTGCTTGAGTGTATCCATGGCAACTCCTATCCTTCAGAAACCCTCATCTGCATCTACACACTTGTTTCAACCCCTCCCTAAAACATGAAGAGGATGGAGAGCATTGGAGTATCTGCTCCATTAATGTGCTCCTGCTCCAGCCAGACACAAGTGCAGCAGGAGCAGCTCCCTTCCCCTTCCAGCCACCTTTTAAACCAAGCTCCTCCAAACCACACAGCCCTCATTGCAGGGTGACTCAGCTCTTTGGCAACAGCATTTGTTGTCTGGCAAAGTGGAGAGGAGCCCTGGGTCTGGGAGCATCATCCCAGGATTTGGGAGATCTTGAATGCTTTGTTGAGCGCCAGTCACTGATGTCTGACCAGCACAGAGACATCTGATTGCATAAGAAAGATGGGAAAAGCATAGAACCAGAGAATGGTCAGGGTTGGGAGGGAGCTCAAGGCTCAGCCAGTCCCAACCCCCTGCCATGGGCAGGGACACCTCACACCACAGCAGGCTGCTCACAGCCACCTCCAGCCTAGCCTGAAAAACCTCCAGGCAGGAGGCTGCCACCACCTCCCTGGGCAGCCTGTGCCAGGCTCTCACCACCCTCCTGGGCAACAACTTCTTCCTCACAGCCAATCTCAATCTCCCCACTTCTAGTTTTGCTCCATCCCCCCCAGTCCTATCCCTCCCTGACACCCTCAAAAGTCCCTCCCCAGCTTTCTTGGAGCCCCCTGCAGATCCTGGAAGGCCACAATGAGGTCTCCTGGGAGCCTTCTCCTCTCCAGCCTGCACAACCCCAACTCCCTCAGTCTGTGCTCACAGCAGAGCAGCTCCAGCCCTCTGCTCCTCCTCGTGGCCCTGCTCTGGACACCTTCCAGCCCCTCCAGAGCCTTCCTGGCACAGAGGCTCCAGAACTGGATCCAGAGCTCCAGCTGTGGTCTCAGCAGAGTGGAGCAGAGGGGCAGAATCCCCTCCCTGGCCCTGTTGGCCACACTTCTCCTGCTGCAGCCCAGGCTCTGCTTGGCTCTCTGGGCTGCCAGTGCTCACTGCTGGCTCCTGTTGAGCCTCTCCTCCCCCAGCACATATGATTATATCACAGATAGAATCACCCAGGTTGGAAGGGACCTCTAAAGCTTATCTAACCCAACCCCCCTGCAGCCAGCAGGGCCATCCTCAGCTAGATCAGATTATCTCCAGCATTGTTCTTTTCTTCCTAACAAGAGCCCTGTGCAGCATGTTCTCAGGGAACCTGACAGAGCTCACAACTTCTCCAACCCAGATTCAATCAAAGGCTTCTGGGGGGGAAAGAAAAGGCTTTTAAGATATTCTTCCTTCTTGGTGGCGCTGGAGAAGCAAATTGCATTGGAATTTCAGATTTCTCCAGCATCAAGTGGGAGCCTCCTGATATCTTCCCTTGCTGTTCTTAGGTGATTTGCATGATTTCTTCTAACAGCACATCAGTGCACAGAGGAGGGGGAAAACCATATCTGCATGCCTCAGAATGCAAAGCAGTATCCTCAAGAGCAGCCTGTGAGGATGCTGATGTTGTATTCCTGAATGAACAGAGCCGGGCTGGAGTTCCACTGAAGCAAGGGTGAGATTTGATGATGTCACTACAACTTTCAGCCATTGTAAGGGGAGAAAATGAAACAGATTCCTGCCCCTGGAACAAATGACCTCTGTGCTGCCTTTTGTTCTCCTCAAACAGCCACAGCATTGTCCTAAAGCCAGCGGTTTAAACCCAGCTCCTTCCCAACCACCACTGCCAGGCTTCACTCCATGGCATTCACTTCTCACACAGGACTCTGCTTCTCTGCCTTGCTGCACCACATCAAGATTCTCTTCAAAATACAGAGGAAAATAAAGAGGAAAAGAGATTGGTTCTGGTTTCAAGCCAACAAGCCAACCAACCCCAAAAAGCAAGCTCCAAGCTGAGCCCACGGGGCAGAAAGGAATTGTTGCTCTCGAAGGAACTTGCTTTCCTTAGCTCCATTTCTCTGCTGCTCTTTAGAATCCAGACTTGGCCACAGGGCCAGAAAATGGTAGGCATGAGCTTGGGAACAAGGCCTGCACTATGGGGATGCTGTTAGCAGGAAGCTCCTTCAATTTCAATCCATTTCTCCTTGTCCTATCAGTCCTCTTGTAAGAGGTCCAGAGAAGGGCAACAGAGCTGGGGAGGGGTCTGGAGCACAGCCCTGGGAGGAGAGGCTGAGGGAGCTGGGGTTGCTTGGCCTGGAGGAGAGGAGGCTCAGGGGAGACCTTCTTGCTCTCTCCAACTCCCTGCAGGGAGGTTGTAGCCAGGTGGGGGTTGGTCTCTTCTCCCAGGCACCCAGCCCCAGAACAAGAGGACACAGTCTCAAGCTGTGCCAGGGGAGGTTTAGGTTGGCTGTCAGGAAGAAATTGTTCCCAGCAAGAGAGATTGGCCCTTGGGATGTGCTGCCCAGGGAGGTGGTGGAGTCCCCATCCCTGGAGATATTTAGGAAGAACCTGGCTGAGGCACTTGGTGCCATGGTCTAGCTGATTGGATAGGGCTGGGTGATAGGTTGGACTGGAGGATAGGATAGGATAGGATAGAACAGGATAGGATAGAACAGGATAGAACAGGATAGCATAGCATAGCATAGCATAGCATAGCATAGAATAGAATAGAATAGAATAGAATAGAATAGAATAGAATAGAATAGAACAGAACAGAGTAGAGTAGAGTAGAGTAGAGTAGAGTAGAGTAGAGTAGAGTAGAGCAAACCAGGTTGGAAGAGACCTTCAAGATCATCGTGTCCAACTCATCATCCAACACCACCGAATCAACTAACCCATGGCACCAAGCACCCCATCAAGTCTCCTCCTGAACACCTCCAGGGATGGTGACTCCACCACCTCCCTGGGCAGCACATCCCAATGGGCAATCACTCTCTGATCTTGGAGGTCTCTTCCAACCTGGTTGATTCTATGATTCTAAGGATACAACCACTGCTAGCAGATGTCATTTCCCACCGTGCCCTCTTCCCATGGCACCTTGGTCAGGGCTTGCACAACGAGATACTAACAGAGCAGCAGCCTTTCGCCCCAGGCAGGCACAGAGCAAAATGGCTTCTCAGTAACTCACCTGCAAAGTCACATCTCCTACACTTCTTATCAGAAAAGGCCTAAGTTATTCTTTCTCCTTTCTTCACCTCTTTATTAAAACTCTAAATATCCCCACTGTGGCCAGAAGGTGGGGGGGGAAATCAGTCTGATGCCTCAAAGTCAAGGCTTGAACTCGAGAATGCTTTTGTCTTTCAAAGCTGTCTACAAAGAGGACTACAGAGGAAAATGAAAAGGAAAGGGAAAAGAATTCAGCAGGTCTGGAAATGTATTTTAATTACAGAGACTGCAGATAAGGGTAAAATTTGACAAGGGGCTCAGGGCAGACTCCAAGCTCCAGGCAGGCTCTGGGTTGTGACAGGTTTCAGGGAGCTCAGCCTCCCTGGGCAGAAGGCAGTGAATATTTTATGCTGCTTGTTTGGAATATTTTAACTTGGGAGTCAGGGCTCCCAAGGTACAAAAAAACCACCCCAGAAAAGTGTTTGTGCTCATAATCAGTCCTGATGGGCAGGCAGGGTGCAAGCCCCCTCCAACTGACCAGCCCCATTAACCTGAGGAGCTGTCTGCCAGACCCCACACGCTGCAAACCCAGATGCCTGCAGCCCGCTCTCAGCAGGCACAAGCATGTGAGGGCAGAAGGATCTCCTCAGCAGGGAGCAGCCCCTGAGGAGTCTCCTCAGCTGCTCACCTGCAGCCAAGCACATCAGGGCTAAGGCTCACTGTGGTGTGATCACTGACATCAGGTCCAGTTCATCAACCAGCCAACAGCCCCCTGGAGTTCAGCCTTATTGAAGCCTTCTCTTGTTATTTTGGTCTTTCAGAGGAGGTAAATCAAACCCACTGTAAACAAGTGAAATAAATTAATCCCCAGTTCTCCAGAAATGTGCTACTATAGAGCCATAGAATTGTCAGGGTTGGAAGGGACCTCAAGGCTCAGCCAGCTCCAACCCCCCTGCATGGCCAGGGACCCCTCACACCACAGCAGGTTGCTCACAGCCACCTCCAGCCTGGCTGCAAACACCTCCAGGCAGGAGGCTGCCACCACCTCCCTGGGCAGCCTGTGCCAGGCTCTCACCACCCTCCTGGGGAACAACTTCTTCCTCACATCCAATCTCAATCTCCCCACTTCTAGTTTTGCTCCATCCCCCCCAGTCCTATCCCTCCCTGACACCCTCAAAAGTCCCTCCCCAGCTTTCCTGCAGTCCCCTTCAGATCCTGGAAGGCCACAATGAGGTCTCCTGGGAGCCTTCTCCTCTCCAGACTGCACAGCCCCAACTCCCTCAGTCTGTGCTCACAGGAGAGGTGCTCACAGCTTTGAATCCTGTTCACAGCTTTAAAGCTCCTCGCTGTGACTCACTCCAGGCATCAACTTCTGAACACCAAACACTCCCAATAAACACAGAATACAGAATTCACCAGGCTGGAAAAGACCTTTGAGCTCATCCAGTCCAACCTCTCACCCAACACCATCTGATCAACTCAGCCATGGCACCAAGTGCCTCATCCAGGCTCTTCCTAAACACTCCCAGGGATGGGGACTCCACCACCTCCCTGGGCAGCACATCCCAAGGGCTAATCTGTCTTACTGGGAAGAATTTCTTCCTAACATCCAGCCTAAACCTCCCCTGGCACAGCTTGAGACTGTGTCCTCTTGTTTTGGTGCTGCTTGCCTGGGAGAAGAGACCAACCCCCACCTGGCTACAGCCTCCCTTCAGGGAGTTGGAGAGAGCAATGAGGTCTCCCCTGAGCCTCCTCTTCTGCAGGCTAAGCAACCCCAGCTCCCTCAGCCTCTCCTCACAGGGTTGTGACTTCCCCCAACCCAGCCACATAGAGAAACTTAACAACTGCCTTCCAAGCCAAGAGAGGAAGACTCCAAATGCTTCCCATTGCAGTTAAAATGGTGAGAAGGTGCAAGAGGGTTAAGGTGTTTATGCCCTCTGGCCTACAGGCACCTGGCTGCTGTGATGGTGTTGTACCCTCCTCGGAGGGGCTGCCAGCAGCACACTTGCACAGCTATTTGCTCCTCTCCTCACTGCTTCCTGCAATACCATCAGGCTCAGACCTCTGCCTTCTTGTGGGTGCTGAGCTCTCATTCCTGTTCCCCTGTAAACAACTTAGCAGCAAATTACCTGTGTGTCTCCATCCCACAACATCACCTGGGCAACCCCTGGGGGAACAAAAAACAAACACCACCACCAAACCACCTTCCTTCTCCAGAGGATAAGAGTCACAGGGAGGTTTGACAGGCTGGACAGATGGGCAGAGGCCAACAGGATGGCATTGAACAAGTCCCCATGCCAGGACTTTGGCCACACCAACCCCAGGCAGTGCTACAGGCTGGGGACAGAGTGGCTGAGAGCAGCCAGGCAGAGAGGGACCTGGGGGTGCTGGTTGATAATAGGCTGAACATGAGCCAGCAGTGTGCCCAGGGGGCCAAGAAGGCCAAGGGCATCCTGTCCTGCAGCAGGAACAGTGTGGCCAGCAGGAGCAGGGAGCTCATCCTGCCCTGTGCTCAGCACTGCTCAGGCCACACCTTGAGTCCTGTGTCCTTCCCACCCATGGCAGCAACTTGCCCCATGTGCTCTTTACCCCTTGGCACAGGTGTGCACCAAAATGCGCCGTGGAACACTCACCTTGAAACGCTCTGGAGCTCTGATCCTCTCAGCCACAGGACGCTGAGGCTTGGAAGGGACTCCAGAGATCATGGAGTCCACTCTGGAGCTCTGATCCTCTCAGCCACAGGACGCTGAGGCCTTGGAAGGGACTCCAGAGATCATGGAGTCCACTCTGGAGCTCTGATCCTCTCAGTCACAGGACGCTGAGGCCTGGAAGGGACTCCAGAGATCATGGAGTCCACTCTGGAGCTCTGATCCTCTCAGTCACAGGACGCTGAGGCCTTGGAAGGGACTCCAGAGATCATGGAGTCCACTCTGGAGCTCTGATCCTCTCAGTCACAGGACGCTGAGGCCTTGGAAGGGACTCCAGAGATCATGGAGTCCACTCTGGAGCTCTGATCCTCTCAGCCACAGGACGCTGAGGCCTTGGAAGAGACTCACAGTATCGCCGAGGTTGGAAGAGACCTCAAAGATCATCGAGTCCAAGCTGTCACCACAGACCTCATGACTAGACCTTGGCACCAAGTGCCACGTCCAGTCCCCTCTTGAACCCCTCCAGGGATGGGGACTCCACCACCTCCCTGGGCAGCAGGTCCCAATGGCGAACGAGACGGAACAAGGTGACTCCAGAGACCATGGAGTCCAAGCTCCCTGCGCAGGAGGAGCAATCAACTCAATGCAACTCAGCTGTTCACTCACCAGCAGCCCAGGTGAGGGGAGCAATCTGGCTGGCCAAACCCCTCAGACACCTGGCAGAACACCAAGAAATGAGGATTTCCCCCACCTGTGCACGTCCCCAGGTGAGATTTTAGCCCCCCCACAACTCTGTTGAGCTTATTCCCTGCCACCCCCTCGGGGCCGGCTCTTGCTTTAGCTCTTTGATCCCCATTTTCTCAGCTGGTTCTGGATAAAGAGGATGAAACCTGCAGGCCATGTCCAGACTGCTAAGGGCAGCTTTGTAATGAAATGTGCTCTGCAAGCCCTGGGGAGCTTTTATAGGCAGGTAATGGGAGCTAAACCTGTGCTCAGTTCAGCTCTCCATGGAATTCCAGGCAGCTGCATTGACCCCCAGCTAAACGAGCTGCTGTGGTCACACCTGAGAGCATGCAGTAGCTGCAGACACCAGATTCATTTGCTCTGAGCTTCCACAGAAGGCACTTTGAAGGCAGGGCAGCCTAATAGAGCTGTTTCAATTACAGATGTAACTAAGGGCCCTGTTCCTGCAGAGTTCTGAGCACTGCTTTGAAGTCAGGAGGATGAAAGGGTGTTCAGTGCCTGCCGGCCTGAGGGCTCTGCTGTGGAGGAGCAGAAACCTCCAGCTCCCATCTGGCCAAGGCTGGTGCCTGCTGCAGGACTCCCCAGCTTTGAGCAAATGGGGGCAGGTGTTGATCTGTTAGAGGGCAGGAGGGCTCTGCAGAGGGACCTGGGCAGGCTGCAGAGGTGTGCCCAAGCCAACCTCATGAGGTTCAACAAGACCAAGGGCAAGGTCCTGCAGCTGAGTTGGGGCAATACCAAGCACTGATACAGGCTGGGCAGGGACTGGCTAGAGAGTAGCCCTGAAGGAAAGGACTTGGGGGTGCTGGGGGAGGAGAAGCTCAACAGGAGCCAGCAGTGAGCACTGACAGCCCAGAGAGCCAAGCAGAGCCTGGGCTGCAGCAGGAGAAGTGTGGCCAGCAGGGTCAGGGAGGGGATTCTGCCCCTCTGCTCCACTCTGCTGAGACCACACCTGGAGCTCTGGGTCCAGTTCTGGAGCCTCTGTGCGAGGAAGGCTCTGGAGGTGCTGGAAGGTGTCCAGAGAAGGGCCACGAGGAGGAGCAGAGGGCTGGAGCTGCTCTGCTGTGAGGACAGACTGAGGGAGTTGGGGTTGTGCAGGCTGGAGAGGAGAAGGCTCCCAGGAGACCTCCTTGTGGCCTTCCAGCATCTGCAGGGGGCTGCAAGAAAGCTGGGGAGGGAGTTGGGAGGGTGTCAGGGAGGGATAGGACTGGGGGAGATGGAGCAAAACTAGAAATGGGGAGCTTGAGATTGGCTGTGAGGAAGAAGTTGTTCCCCAGGAGGGTGGTGAGAGCCTGGCACAGGCTGCCCAGGGAGGTGGTGGCAGCCTCCTGCCTGGAGGTGTTTGCAGCCAGGCTGGAGGTGGCTGTGAGCAGCCTGCTGTGGGCTGAGGGGTCCCTGGCCATGGCAGGGGGCTGGGACTGGCTGAGCCTTGAGCTCCCTTCCAGCCCTGACAGCTCTGTGAGTCTGTGACAGTGTAGTGGGGCTCAGGCTGCAGCTGGCTTGGGAGCTCCTGAGAAAGCTGACAATTTTCTGCCCCCACAACTCTGATGCAAAGTCAGAGAAACTCCTTTCTAGTACTCCAGCTGAAGCAGCAGCAGTAAGCATGTGCTCTGCTGTTGTACATGCAGGATGCTTCCCAACAGAGCTGTAATTATTTATTCAGCTTTCAAGTCCCCCAAGGGTTGGTTTGGGGTTTTCTGTTGGGTTTTGTTTGTTTGTTATTGCAATACTATTATTTTCTGGTAGAAATGCAAGCAGGGCCTCTGCATAGCAACAGCAAAGCAATGCTAGCCCTGAGGACTTCCCCTGGGCAAACACAACACGGGTTTTCATATTGTCTGTCTCTTTATCTGCTTGTTAAAATTGTGAGCAAACACACCCCCCCCCCCGATAAACACCACAGTGCTAATTGCTGCTGCCTTGCACTGAACACTGAGTTTCACACTCTGGCAGCCAGTTCTTCAGGCACATTCTGTTAGAGGTGGGAGCAAACAGTCCCTAGCAAGGGATTCAAATGAGCACAGCCTCTCCATCCCATTCACAGAGCTGTCAGGGCTGGGAGGGACCCCAAGGCTCAGCCAGTTCCAACCCCCTGCCATGGGCAGGGACCCCTCACCCCACAGCAGGCTGCTCACAGCCACCTCCAGCCTGGCTGCAAACACCTCCAGGCAGGAGGCTGCCACCACCTCCCTGGGCAGCCTGTGCCAGGCTCTCACCACCCTCCTGGAGAACAACTTCTTCCTCACATCCAATCTCAATCTCCCCACTTCTAGTTTTGCTCCACCCCCCCAGTCCTATCCCTCCCTGACACCCTCCAAAGTCCCTCCCCAGCTTTCTTGGAGCCCCCTTCAGATCCTGGAAGGCTCAATGAGGTCTCCTGGGAGCCTTCTCCTCTCCAGCCTGCACAACCCCAGCTCCCTCAGTCTGTCCTCATTTAGTCTGGATTACAGCAGCCAACTCAGAGTATTTATTAGGCTTGGAATTAATGCTTCTCCCAGGCAATTTATTCTCTCCTTTTAGAACTGTTTTGATGCAAGATCACACAGGACATTTTGGAGGGGGGGGAGGGTTTAGGGGCTCTTCTGAGTAAGCATAACTACTGTTCCCACCCAGAGTCCTGATATTAAAGAAGGAAAGGCTCCCAAGGAAGCCTCTCAGTATGCTAAGGTCCACTGCCATTCACTGGAACAGCCTAATTTCAGTTACTGCTTTGTGGAATGTGGCAGAAGATTAATGTTTAAAACAAAAAAAAAAGGTGGTAATAAATAAATGCAAAGAACAGCAAAGAAGCAAAACAGAAAGCTGCACCAAAGTGGCAGCCCAGCTGTGAGGGAGTGGAGGTGGCACGTGGAGCCATGGTTTAGTTACTCAGGAGGTGTTGGGTGAGAGCTTGGACTTGATGATCTCTGAGGTCTTTTCCAACCTTATTGATTCTGTGACTCTGTAAACCTTCCAGACTAGCCACAGTCACTGCATAAAGAAGGCAATGGTCCTATGAGGACAGACTGAGGGAGTTGGGGTTGTGCAGTCTGGAGAGGAGAAGGCTCCCAGGAGACCTCATTGTGGCCTTCCAGCATCTGCAGGGGGCTCCAAGAAAGCTGGGGAGGGACATTTTAGGTAGTGATAGGAGTGGGGGGAATGGATCCAAGCTAGAGGAGGGGAGATTCAGACTGGATGTTAGGAAGAAGTTCTTCCCCAGGAGGGTGGTGAGAGCCTGGCACAGGCTGCCCAGGGAGGTGGTGGCAGCCTCCTGCCTGGAGGTGTTTGCAGCCAGGCTGGAGGTGGCTGTGAGCAGCCTGCTGTGGTGTGAGATGTCCCTGGCCATGGCAGGGGGTTGGAGCTGGCTGAGCCTTGAGGTCCCTTCCAACCCTGACAATTCCATGGTGCTATAGGTGATTGTATTCCATTCCTTTGCCATCCAAAGCTTTCTTGGATTTTCCTCTGGTTTTTAAAGCCTTCCTCCCCCAGACTAGCAAATGTGACAGCCAAGCTCTGCTATTGACACTTATTTATTCTGATATGCTTCCAGTGGTAAACAGCTCACTGCCATCAATTACACAGCAGTGACAAGTTTTCCTCAAGCACAGGAAATGTGCTTCAAGAGGGAAAGGGTTATCACAGCGCTGATCTCACAATGGAACGACACCGCAGGATTCCTCCCCGGTCAGTTTCCTTTCTGCAAGCACAAATCACAGTCAGCTGCCTTAAGCACCACACACGGACCTGCAAGGGAATCAACGCTGCACACAAACTCTGCTGTGCCGACGAACTGATCATCTACTTGAGACTGAAGGAGGAAGTTTGAGTTTTGAGGCTGTTTCCTAGCTTTGAATCTGGTTGTATATCTGATGGGGAAATGAGGATGGAATCTGCCCCAGACTGCCAACCACAGCCTGGCTTCCACAATGTATCCTGGGGTGCAGCAAGAAAAGCGTGGCCAGCAGGTCTAGGAAGGTTCTTCTCCACCTCTACTCTGCCCTAGTTAAGATCACACCTGGAGTGTTGTGTTCAGTTTTGGGCTCCCCAGTTCAAGAGAGACAGAGACCTGCTGCAGAGAGTCCAACAGAGAGCCAGGAGGATGCTCAGGGGACTTGAGCATCTCCCCTGTGAAGAGAGCCTGAGAGCCCTGGGGCTGTTTGGTCTGGAGAAGAGAAGGCTGAGAGGGGATCTGATCAATGTCTATCAATAGCTGAGGGCTGGGGGGCAAGGTGCACAATACTAAGCCAAGGACCAATGGATACAAACTTGAACACAGAAGGTTTCAGCTCTACATGAGGAGAAACTTCTTTAGAGTGAGGGTGCCAGAGCCCTGGAGCAGGCTGCCCAGAGAGGTTGTGGAGTCTCCTGCTCTGGAGGCTTTCAAACCCCAGCTGGATGCATTCCTGTGCAGACTGCCCTGGGTGGTCCTGCTCTGGCAGGGGGGTTGGACTCAATGATTTCTGGAGGTGCCTTCCCACCCCTAACACGCTGTGATTCTGTGATCCTAAGAGAGAGGTTGCAAGAGGAATAAAGGGCAGCATTTTGCAGTGGAGGTCTGTTAATGTATTCTGCTAATAAACAGAGAGCAAACCAGCACAGAGACAGCCTGCCAGGGGTGGCTGCTCCTCACCAAGCAGCCCATTTCCATTTGTTATTAGTCAGGTCTCTCACACCTTCCCTCATTAGATCACCCCAGGATCGTTAATGTTATCATGCCAGCTTATCTTAACTGCACCAAAACCAATGTTGTGGCTATCATGGGCCCTTACAGCAACAATTTCCTGCAGTCTCTGCTTCCTTTACCCACTTCCCTCAGCCACCTTTCAGAGGTTGCTTCCAGCAGCCACCCTGCCTGGACAGCCTTAGTGGCAGCGTGCCCAGAGGCGCTCGCAGCAGCCTGTCCCATGGACTGGAGCCCAAGCTGGGAGATCTCAGACCCAGACATACAGAATTAACCAGGATAGAAAAGACCTTTGAGATCATCCAGTCCAACCTCTCACCCAACACCATCTGATCAACTCAACCATGGCTCCAAGTGCCTCAGCCAGGTTCTTCCTAAACACTCCCAGGGATGGGGACTCCACCACCTCCCTGGGCAGCACATCCCAATGGCCAGTCTCTCTTGCTGGGAAGAATTTCTTCCTGACATCCAACCTAAACTTCCCCTGGCACAGCTTGAGACTGTGTCCTCTTGTTCTGGGGCTGGGTGCCTGGGAGAAGAGACCAAGCCCCAGCTGGCTACAACCTCCCTTCAGGGAGCTGTAGAGAGCAAGAAGGTCTCCCCTGAGCCTCCTCTTCTCCAGGAAGATATCCAACATATTAGAATCTTGCATCCAGTTCTGGACAAGCCCTCCTCCCTCCCTCCCTCCCACTGGGAACCTTCTCTCCCCTCAGTGTGAAGTGCAGGGAAGGAAATGCCGTTCTTACTGCGCTGCTGTCAGGCTTTTGTGGCTCTCTGTGGCCGCAGCAGTCGCACCCTGCCCCACTCTCTGTTTCTGTGCCTCCCACATTTCTTTACTTCCTTGCATTGACTTCTCTTTGTTTCACTTCTCACTCAGGTCCCTGAAGGACTCAGATTTATATCTTAATCCTCTCTCCTACTTCCTTCTTCAGATTAATCGTTCTCTGTTCAGCTGTGACCCCAAAGTCCCAGGGCTCCCCAGGCTGACCCCAGGCCACTGCTGTGCCTCTGCTCATCTCCTGCGCCCCCACCCTCGCCGCCTCCTGGCCAGCCCCCGCTGTCCTTTTGCTGACCCGAGTTTGTAACCTCTTCATCAGCTATGACTCCACTTTCTCCATTTCTTTTTACAACCAGGCCTTGCCTAATTCCCACCCTTCCACATCAGCTCTCAAAAATTCTTCCTCCTAAACTTCACTGCCAGCATGATCCCCACTGTGTTCATTTCTTGCCTCACTCCCTGTAGCTCCCTGAGCCCAGGCCACAGCATCTCTCTTCTTTCAGTGCTTCCAAAGGCAGCTGTTAAATTAGTTTGGGGCTTGTTCCCTTCTCTGCTGTGGCTTCTCTACCTCCTCCAAAGAATCAGCAAGATTCTCTCTGCTGATTCTGCCTTGCCTTTTGTTTCCTGGCTGGCAAAACACAATCACAGAGAAGGAGATGAAATAATTCAGGCCCACTCTCAGAGCCCCTCTCAAGCAGCAGCAACAACAACCCATTCCTGTATGATTCCTACATTCCTGCTCTGGATGTCCCAGCATTAGTGTGGGGAGGAACTATTTAGAGGAAAAGAAAGCTCCACAATCAAGCCTCTCAGTTTCATGAGGAAAGCAGGGGGTGGAAATCTGCTGCTTCTAACCAATAAAGCACTTTACTGTTTGACTCTTTCATGTTAAATTCAGCTCAGCCTCCGAGAGAAAAAGATCAAGATGTGCAATTGGAACTAAAGGTTAGTCAAAAATAAAGGAGACTTTACTCAGCCAACCCCTTCAGTTAATTCAACTTAACCTAAACTCAACTCCTCTGCAGAGCAAACAGTTCACAGACACACACAAATAAAATCAACCTCCCCAGAGCCGGATTCTCTGAGGACTTTTGCTGTGATTTTTGCCTTGGATGGGCTCACACTAAGAGGCACAGATGGGAGCACAGCAAAGTCTCCTCTTAAGGCAGTGATGTGCCATTTGCAACAGGAAGCAGGCTGGAGGGAAAAAAAGAGGCACAGTATTTGGGTCTCCTTATTGCTGAGCTGTTGCCATCAGCTCTAGGAACCACTTAAGAGATGTTTGATCAAGGGAAAGAACCACAGCAGATCCTGGCCTGGTACTTCCCAAGGAATTGTTGATTTTTCAAGCAACTTGCAGTTCCTCTTCCCCTTTCCATGCTGTTTAAACACAGCCTATTCGATCAGCTGCCTTCCTGAGTTTATTTACTGGTCAGAGGAGGAGTTCAGCCGCTGCACTCCGTGCTGAAGGGGCCAGGGGAAAGCCCAAACCTGCCTGCCCCAGGAAGGAGGCTTCGGCGGGCTGCAGCAGGTTCCAGAGCTGGAACCTCTCACCCACGTAGCTCTGCTGCCCTTCTGCAGCCCCACCACGTGCTGTGGAAGGAGGCAGAGGATGGAAAAGGAAGAATTAGCTGGAGCAGTTGCTTGAGAATCAGGCAGAGGTCAGAGGTGCTTGCCAGAGGGCTGGTTCGGTGCATCCATAACTAAACCCTTTGACTCTTGCCCAGCTGCCTTCACCAGCAGCTTCAACAGGAGCAGGCTGTTAGCACTGCAAGGACTTTTAGAGTATTTGCCCTTGATTACAACCATATTTGGCCTTCCAAATACTCTGCATCAGTCCTCAAGTTTTATCTTCAGCCCCCGTTGAGATGTTTAGAGCAGGCTGAGAGCCTGGCCAAGTTTAACAGCACTCCCAAGAAACACCATGCACGAGACCAATGCCTCTCTCTTCCTCTCTTCTTAAGCAGGATTTTAGCCCTCTACTCATTCTTCCCAGAAGCCATCTTTACTCCTGAAGGGCATTTGGTGCTTTGCAGCCATTTCTTCAAGGGCTGCTGCTTTCCAGCCACCACCTGTGGTTGAGTTGTCCTCTGTTAACTGGAAGTCTGTTTCCTTTTTGCAGGCCTGGGACATTTCCACAGGCTGAAGATTCACCTGAAGTTGTCCTTTTGTAAAGCTCTGTGCTGCTCTCACAAAAGATGCCCAGCAGTAGCTTCTTGCACCCCAGGATGCAATGCTTGGCTTCAGCCACCCTAGGAAAACCGAGGTCAGGAACCTCCACCCATAGAATCATAGAATGGTTTGGGTTGGAAGGGAGCTCCAAAGCTCATCCAGTCCAACTCCCTCTGCACACAGGAGGGACATTCTCCACTAGATCAGGTTGCCCAGAGCCCTGTCCGGCCTCACCTTGAATATCTCCAGGGATGAGGCTTCCACCACCTCCCTGGGCAACCTGTGCCAGTGTTCCACCACCCTCATGATGCAGAACTTGTTCCTCACATCCAATCTAAATCAGCTCTGCTCTAGTTTGAAGCCATTGCCCCTGGTCCTGTCCCTGCAGCACTTTGCAAACAGTCTCTCTCCATCCTTCCTGTAGGTCCCCTTCAAGCACTGGAAGGTTGTTATTAGGTCTCTGGCCCAACCTTCTGGCTTGCAGACCTGCATCTGAACTGATGTTGGCAAAAGCCCAGCTGTGGAGAAAGGATGGACTGGGTGCTGGCATCTGAGTTGGGGCAATCCCAGGCACAGATACAGGCTGGGCAGGGGCTGGCTGGAGAGCAGCCCTGAAGAAAAGGACCTGGGGGTGCTGGGGGAGGAGAAGCTCAACAGGAGCCAGCAGTGAGCACTGGCAGCCCAGAGAGCCAAGCAGAGCCTGGGCTGCAGCAGGAGAAGTGTGGCCAGCAGGGCCAGGGAGGGGATTCTGCCCCTCTGCTCCACTCTGCTGAGACCACAGCTGCAGCTCTGGGTCCAGTTCTGGAGCCTCTGTGCCAGGAAGGCTCTGGAGGGGCTGGAAGGTGTCCAGAGAAGGGCCAAGTGGGGAGATTCAGATTGGATGTCAGGGAGAAGTTGTTCCCCAGGAGGGTGGTGAGAGCCTGGCACAGGCTGCCCAGGGAGGTGGTGGCAGCCTCCTGCCTGGAGGTGTTTGCAGCCAGGCTGGAGGTGGCTGTGAGCAACCTGCTGCAGTGTGAGGTGTCCCTGCCCATGGCAGGGGTTTGGGACTGGCTGAGCCTTGAGGTCCCTTCCAACCTTGACAGTTCTGTGATTCTATGTTTTCCTAAGCCCAAATCTTGACTTGAAAAGAACATTTTCCCCCCCTTTCAGTAGGTGGATTTGCAATTGATTCCCAGTGCCTGTTCCCCCCTGCTTTGCATATAGCTTCATCTCTGACTACTGAATTCTTTACTTTCAAGAAATACCTATATTTCTTAAACTACACTTGGCCCTGAGTCATTCTGAACTTCACTTGAACCATGAGCCAGTGTTTCTGGGTGAACTGCACATACATCAGCTCTCCATGTCACCATCCAAGAAATTCAAGTCCTTTTGTTCATGTGGATTTTCCCTGTGCCTTAAGCAGGAAGCAGAGCCACAAACCACATGTTCACTCAGCAAAGATCACTCCTAAAAATGTTAAAATGGTGCAAACTAAACTCAACTCAAGAGTTTTCCTTGCCACATCAGTGTACAAGCCCTTAAAGAAGCCCTTGGCTCTGGTGAGACCTCACCTGCAGTACTGTGTCCAGCTCTGGAGCCCTCGACGTGGAAGGACGTGGACCCAATGGAGCTGGTTCAAACCTTTTCAGTGGACCCTTCACTACCCAGTTCCTGAAGGCAGTTGAGCCAAGGTCCTCCTACTGAAGCTGGTGTGAGTGGGGAATAAAGTGGCTTGAAAGGATCCAGCTGATGGAGGTATGAGGATCATAGAATTGTCAGGGCTGGAAGGGACCTCAAGGCTCAGCCAGTCCCAACCCCCTGCCATGGGCAGGGACACCTCACACCACAGCAGGCTGCTCACAGCCACCTCCAGCCTGGCTGCAAACACCTCCAGGCAGGAGGCTGCCACCACCTCCCTGGGCAGCCTGTGCCAGGCTCTCACCACCCTCCTGGGCAACAACTTCTTCCTCACATCCAATCTCAATCTCCACATTTCTAGTTTTGCTCCATCCCCCCCAGTCCTATCCCTCCCTGACACCCTCAAAACTGCCTCCCCAGCTTCCTTGGAGCCCCCTGCAGATGCTGGAAGGCCACAATGAGGTCTCCTGGGAGCCTTCTCCTCTCCAGCCTGCACAACCCCAACTCCCTCAGTCTGTCCTCACAGCAGAGCAGCTCCAGCCCTCTGCTCCTCCTCGTGGCCCTTCTCTGGACACCTTCCAGCACCTCCAGATCCTTCCTGGCACAGAGGCTCCAGACCTGGACCCAGAGCTGCAGCTGTGGTCTCAGCAGAGCAGAGTAGAGGGGGGGCAATACAAATGTGATAAATGGACACCAAGGACTTCAAGATGAGGTCTCTACAGCCTCCAAAGCACAGCAGATATTCCCCTCCCATTAGGCAGTGAGCACTTGGAACACCTTGAGGGATGAGCTGCTGAGCTGACTCACAGCCTAACGAGAAGGAGTTAAACTTTGTGTACTTAAGAAGCCTTTTCCATTTACATGACTCCAAGCACCCTTGCAATCTCCTTAAGGGAAGCCCTGTAAGGATTAAGAAAATTAAGTTATTGAACTTGCCAAACCCCAGGCATTTCCAAGATGGATTCCATGGATCCACAAGCTGGGGAACATCAATTCTCTGCTGTCCCTCTTTCACGAAGGTCCAGGCTCTCTCGGGGGGACTGATGCTCCACTTATGGCCTCTGAGTTTCTCAGCCAGACTCCTGACTCACAGCACAGTTGTGCTGAGGATGCTCTTCCAAGGCTCACAGACTTTGGATTGAGGCCCTTAACCTCTTGGTAGTGTGGCTGACATCCCCTTAGAGTAAAGCCCTGTTGTGAAGAAGGGCCAGAGCTGAGCTTATGTTGTTCAGCACGTCCAGGAGGAAGATCTTTCCTGCTTGTGTCTGAAGTACACCCAAAAGATCACCATGGGTGGATGGGATAATGATGCTGGGTGACCCTGCAGACACAGCTGGTCTGGAGCAAAGCTGCCCACCCCAGGCTCCACACCAGGCTGTTTCCTGGGGCAGCCAGCACCATTCAAGCCCCATGTGGTGCCATCGCTGCCTGGCGCTTCTGCTGCTGTAAGCAAGGGAGAACGAACCAAGGTCTTGCTCTTCCAGGGAAACCCTTGAGCAGAGCAGAGCAGAGAGGGGCTGGAAAGTGAATGGAGTTGCTCCTGGTGGGTTTCTCAGGAGGAATTTATGGTCTGTCGGAGCTTGCAGGGTCTGCTTGGGGCTGGGCTGGGAGCAAGAGAGAGGGTGTGGGGGAGGCTCCCGGGGATTCAAACGCCGCCGCTGCGCCCCGCAGCCAAACAGGGTGGAGCTAGGCAGACATCCAGGGACTGGAGAAGTTGAAGAAAGGATCAGCAGTCACAGAAAAGTTGGTTGGGCTTCGCTGCTTTCTTCTTCTCAGTGTGGAAATAGCAAACAATGGGGAGAAATCCTCGATGGGCACCAGGGCAGGGCTGCGACGCAGCTCCGAGCACCGAGGGGAAAACGCAGGCAGCAGCTGGAGGTGGAAGCTGTGGGGACACGCATCAGCCATGGAAGGACACCCAGCAGAAGCCACTTGTGTGTGAAATGAGCTCTGACAGAGCTCACAGGGGAGAAAAATGGGAGGATTATGAATGCATGTGGAAAACAAATGCCAGAAGAATTAAGATGTGGCAGAGGAGTAGGTGAAGAAACTTCAGGAAGCGCAGGTGCACCCTGAGCACTCAGCTACAGGAACACAGAGCCAGGGGACAAGGAGCATGAGCCCTGCTCAGGAGCAGACTGGGCACTGGAATGAACAGGTAAAACAAATTGGCCAACTCAAGCCTGGGATTAAATAGTTCCTCATGGCCTTCAGTGAAATATAGCAAAGCCAGCAGGGTGAGGGAGGGGATTCTGCCCCTCTGCTCCACTCTGCTGAGACCTCACCTGGAGCTCTGTGTCCAGTTCTGGAGCCTCTGTTGCAGGAAGGATCTGGAGGTGCTGGAGGGTGACCAGAGAAGGGCCATGAGGATGAGCAGAGGGCTGGAGCTGCTATGAGGACAGACTGAAGGAGTTGGGGTTGTGCAGTCCGGAGAAGAGAAGGCTCCCAGGAGACTTCCAGGATCTGAAGGGGGCTCCAAGAAAGCTGGGGAGGGACTTTTGAGGGTGTCAGGGAGGACAGGAGGGGATGGAGCAAAGCTAGAAGTAGGGAGATTGAGATTGGATGTTAGGAAGAAGTTGTTCCCCAGGAGGGTGGTGAGAGCCTGGCACAGGCTGCCCAGGGAGGTGGTAGACCTTAAGTCCTGTGTCCAGTTCTGGGCCCCTCAGTTTCGGAAGGAGGTTGACTTGCTGGAAGGTGTCCAGAGAAGGGCAACAAGGTTGGTGAGGGGTTTGGAACACAAAGGGAGGCTGAGGGAGCTGGGGTTGCTTAGCCTGCAGAAGAGGAGACTCAGGGGCGACCTTCTTGCTCTCTACAACTCCCTGAAGGGAGGTTGTAGCCAGGTGGGGGTTGGTCTCTTCTCCCAGGCAGCCAGCACCAGAACAAGAGGACACAGTCTCAAGCTGTACCAGGGGAGGTTGAGGCTGGAGGTGAGGAAGAAGTTCTATACAGAGAGAGTGATTGCCCATTGGAATGTGCTGCCCAGGGAGGTGGTGGAGTCACCATCCCTGGAGGTGTTCAGGAGAAGACTTGATGGCATGCTTGGTGCCATGGTTTAGTTGTTTAGGTGGGTTGGATTGGTTGATGGGTTGGACATGATGATCTTGAAGGTCTCTTCCAACCTGGTGTATTGTATTGTATTGTATTGTATTGTATTGTATTGTATTGTGGTGGCAGCCTCCTGCCTGGAGGTGTTTGCAGCCAGGCTGGAGGTGGCTGTGAGCAGCCTGCTGTGAGGTGAGGGGTCCCTGGCCATGGCAGGGGGTTGGGACTGGCTGATCCTGAGGTCCCTTCCAGCCCTGACAGCTCTGTGGTTCTGTTCCTCAGGTAAAGCTGGAACATTCCTCTTTCAGCTGTGTCCACTTTGAACAAATTCACCAGCACAGAGCCAGGGCCTGATCCTGCTGCAGCCAGCAGCAGATGTCCCTTTGGGTGCATTCATTTTGCTTCCAGCAGTAGAAAAATCTGCTGTGCCACGTGAAATGCCTTGTGAAAACCAAGGCAGGTGGCCATGGGGCTTTGTCCACTCCACAGCCACAAAGAAGGAGCTGATGATTTGTTTGGGAAGCAGATGACACAGCAAAAATAGGAGGAAATCAGCATTTCCCCCAGCCCTGGCTGGCTGCTCTGTGGTTTACAGATCTTTCTAGATTGCCTCTGGGATCCAGAGCTCCTCCTGTTCCTGGTAAGAGCAGCAAGGACATTGTCACAGGTTGCCAGCTGTCCAGGACTTTTCCAGGGTGCTGTCTGCTTTATGAGATTCCTGATTCAGGTGACTGGAAAGAGAAGACAGCCAGGATGCCTCAAGGGACACAGCTTTCCTCATCTGGAGCACTGGGTCCAGTTCTGGGCTCCCCAGTGCAAGAGAGACAGAGAACCACTGGAGAGAGTCCAGTGGTGGCTCCTAAGCTGCTGAGGGGCCTGGAGCAGCTCTGTGAGGAGCAAAGGCTGAGAGCCCTGGGGCTGGGAGCCTGCAGAAGAGCAGCCCCAGAGGGCAGCTGAGCAATGCTCAGCAAGAACTAAAGGCTGAGGGGCAAGAGGCTCTTGCCAGTGGTGCCCAGGGACAGTCCAAGGGGCAAGGGACACAAACTGGCACCCAGGAGGTTCCATGTGAGCAGGAGGAGAGGTGAGGTGCTGGAGGCCTGGAGCAGGCTGCCCAGAGAGGTTGTGGAGTCTCCTGGTGTGGAGAGCTTCCAAATCCAGCTGGACAGGGTGCTGGTGGGCAAGCTGCTGGGGGTGCCCTGCTGGAGCAGAGGGGTTGAACCGGCTGAGCTCCAGAGGTACTTTCCAAACCTCACCAGGCTGGGATTCCAATTCTCTGATGTGATACTGTGACTGCCAAACCCAAACCAAAACAACACAACACAACACAACACAACACAAAACAACACAAAACCACACAACCCAAACTGAGGCTGAAAAAAATAACCCAATAAACGAGGGGGGAAGCCTGCAGCTCCTCACACTGCAGTCTGCAGACAACCTCGGCTTAAAGCCAGAATCTGACGAGCAGCCACAGCAGATTTTGATGAAGCAGGGCTGGAGACAGAGTTATTCTGCTTGATAAATGATTGCATTCTCCAAGCAGCCTGACAAAACAGACCCTGCAGCCAAATGAGGTCTCTAATTAGCCAGCAGCCATTGGCTTCTGATAGTCCCCTGAGCAACACAAAAATCCCCAGCCAGCCAAATCCAGCAGCTCTGCCCTGGGACACTGGGACAGAAGACAGAATGCAGAATGCAGCACAGAACACAGAATGCAGAACACAGAATTCACCAGGCTGGAAAAGACCTCAGAGATCATCCACTCCAACCTCTCACCCAGCACCATCTGATCAGCTCAACCATGGCACCAAGTGCCTCAGCCAGGCTCTTCCTAAACACCTCCAGGGATGGGGACTCCACCACCTCCCTGGACAGCACATCCCAGTGGCCAATCTCTCTTGCTGGGAAGAATTTTTTTCCTCACCTCCAGCCCAAACCTCCCCTGGCACAGCTTGAGACTGTGTCCTCTTGTTCTGGTGCCTGGGAGAAGAGACCAACCCCCACCCGGCTACAGCCTCCCTTCGGGTAGTTGTAGAGAGCAAGAAGGTCTCCCCTGATCCTCCTCCTCTCAGGGGAGGGACGAAGAGGGAAATGGTGCTGAGCTGTAAGGCTGGTAGAGCTGCCTCTCTCCATGTGAAACTCTGACATTAAGATGAGAAATGCTTCTGCTCCTCCTATCTCCAGGGAGCAGCTGGCGGCCGAGCGCTCCAGGTGCCGCGGCGCTCGCTGGGGAGTGACACGAAGCCAATTTGTGGCATCTCAACGACCTGCCAGTGACAGCCCCTGTCAGCAGGCACCGACTGAGAGCTGGGCCCAGCACACCCACATTCATTAGCAAAAGCTGCAGCTTCGCAGGCCTCTGTGGGCTGCTGGGAAACTGTTTTAGGCGCAGTGTAAGAGGAATTCAGGAGCTACTGGAAAGGGAAAAGGTATGGGGAGGGGATGCCTCAGGAGTTCAGGTCTTCAGGGGAAGTTTTGGGGTTACAAAATGCAGCTCTTGTGACTCAAGGATTTATAGAATGGGTTAGGTTGGAAGGGACCTTCAAGATCATTTAGTTCCAACCCCCTTGGCTGGAACCCTTCAAGTTCATTCGGTTCCAGCCCCCTTGGTTGGAACCCCTTAAGATCATTTAGTTCTAGCCCCCTTGATTAGGAACCCCTTAAGATTATTTAGTCCCAGCCCCCTTAGTTTGGAGCCCCTTAAGATCATTTAGTTCCAACCCTCTTGGTTTGGAACCCCTTAAGATCATTTAGTTCCAACCCTCTGGGTTTGGAACCCCTTAAGATCATTTAGTTCCAACCCTCTGGTTTGGAACCCCTTAAGATCATTTAGTTCCAGCCCCCTTGGTTGGAACCCTTCAAGATCATTCAGTTCTATCCCCCTTGGTTTGGAACCCCTTAAGATCATTTAGTTCCAGCCCCCTTAGTCTGAGCCCCTTCAAGATCATCCAGTTCCATCCCCCTTGGTTGGAACCCCTTTAGTTTGCCTTCATTTGCAATACAGAATCTGATGATGGAGTGGAGTGAGCATGGTGTGGGATGCAAAAGCCCTGAGCTCTGCAACAGCAGTGGGAACTCTGGGCTCTGACTTGGAGCATTAAATGCTGATTAATGTGCAGGGTTTAAGGGGTTTCCAGGTAATTGATTTCCCCTCTGATTCAAAGCCATCACCATGCCCCTGATCCACTTTCTCTGTCGGAATGGAACTGTTTGCAATGCAGTGCTCAGGAAAGTTATAGCCAGGTACCATGGATTCATGGAATCCTACAATGGCTTTGGGTTGGAAGGGATCTTAAAGGTCATTTAGGTCCAATCCCCTGCCATGGGCAGGGACACCTCCCACTATCCCAGGTTGCTCAAGGCCTCATCCAGCCTGGCCTTGAACAATTCCAGGGAGGGGGAGTCCACAACCTCCCTGGGCAACCTGTGCCAGTGTCTCCCCACCCTCCCTGGAAAGAATGGGATGATCCAGCTCCCATGGCAAATATTCACCAGGCTCTTCAAGGTGAAGGCTTTGCAGACAACCTGCAGCACAGAAAGAAGTTCTTCAGGCAAAGGAACTGTGCTCCCCCACAGAAATCCCTGTTGTGGTGGGCATGCCTTAGGTTTAGCCTTTGTAACTGCAAGAGCAGCACTGCAGCTCCCACCTTTCTCCTGGTTCAGCTAATGACATGGCATGAAGATCTTGGAGAAGAGTCCTGAGCCATTTATGAACTCTCTGAATCAACAACCTGCAGTCAAGTTGCTATCAAAGCCCTGACAGAGAGTTTTTACACATCAGTGTACACCTCTCACAGGCATGTCTCCAGCTGGTGAAAGCAGCTGACAAATGAAGCTCGGGGGGGGCAGTTCTCCAAGCAAACCTGAGCCCCAGGTCTGATTTGGAGGGATCACAGGATGCCAGGGGTTGGAAGGCACCCAGAGAGATCAAGTCCAAGACCCCTGCCAGAGCAGGAGCAGAGAATCCAGCTCAGGGCACACAGGAACACATCCAGACAGGGCCTTGAAAGGCTCCAGAGAAGGAGACTCCACAACCCCCCTGGGCAGCCTGCTGCAGGGCTCTGGGAGCCTCACAGTGCAAAGCTCCTTCTCATGTTGAGGTGGAACCTCCTGTGCTGCAGCTTAGATCCATTGCTCCTTGTCCTGCCCCAGGCAGCAAGTGAGCAGAGCCTGTCCCCTGCCTCCTGACCCCCAGCCCTCAGCTATTGCTAGACATTGATTAAATCTCCTCTCAGTCTTCTCCTCTCCAGACTAAAGAGCCCCAGGTCCCTCAGCCTCTCCTCTCCAGGCAGTGCTCCAGTCCCCTAACCATCCTCACAGCCCTCTGCTGGACCCTCTCCAGCAGATCCCTGTCCCTCTTGACCTGGGGAGCCCAAAACTGAGCACAGCACTCAAGATGAGGTCTCAGCAGGGCAGAGCAGAGGGGGAGGAGAACCTCCCTGGCTCTGCTGGACACACTCTACTTAATGCACCCCAGGACCCCTTTGGCCTTCTTGGCCCCCAGGGCATGTTGCTGCCCCATGCAGAACTTGCTGTCCCCCAGCACTCCCAGGTCCCTCTCCCCAGGGCTGCTCTCCAGCAGATCCCCTCCCAGCCTGTGCTGCTGCAGTTTATTCTTGCTCCCCAGCTGCAGGACTCTGCTCTTGTCCTCGTTGAAGTTCGTTTGGCTCCTCTGTGCCCAGCTCTCAGTCTGCCCAAGCCTCACTGGGTGGCTGCACAGCCTTCAGGTGCCTCAGCCAAGCCTCCCAGTTTGGTGTCATCAGCAAACCCGCTGAGCAGCCTCTGTCTGTCTGTCTGTCTGTCTGCTCCCTCGTCACGGTCACTGATGAAGGTGCTGAACAGCACAGCCCCAGCACTGATCCCCGGGGGACTCCACTGGTCACAGCTCTCCAGCTGGACCTGGCACCACTGCTCAGCACTCTTTGAACTCCCTTTGTAAGCAGTTCCTAATCCACCTCACTGTCTGCTCCTCCATCCCACACGTCCTGAGCTGGCTCACTGGGATGTGAGGTGAGAGAGTTCTGGGTTTTCATGTGCTGAAAATTCTGAATCACCAGAGCTGCTCCCAGCCAAGCCAAGAGGTCTGATTCAAAGCATGAGAAGTTTGAACCCATGGGATTGCATGTGTCCAAAAGCCTTTTTTTCCTTCTTCTATGAAACCTCTCTTCTTCTCCCCACATCAGCTGGGAGAAATGAATGGAAAGCTGAGGAACAGCTCACTGCCAGCAGGCAGGGGTTTACTTCTCCCCATCAGTCTTCCTCCACTAAAAATACTTCTACAACCACTACCTGAGCTGTGTGAGGAGTCTGCAGTGTGGCAGCTCCCTGGTCCTCTCCAGCTCCCTCTTCCTCTCCAGCTCCCTGGTCCTCTCCTCTCCTGTTCTTCTCCAGCTCCCTCTTCCTCTCCAGCTCCCTCTTCCTCTCCAGCTCCCTGATCCTCTCCAGCTCCCTCTTCCTCCCAGTTCTTTCTTCCTCTCCAGCTCCCTGATCCTCTCCAGCTCCCTCTTCCTCCCCAGTTCTTTCTTCCTCTCCAGCTCCCTGGTCCTCTCCAGCTCCCTCTTCCTCTCCAGCTTCCTGTTCCTCTCCAGTTCTTTCTTCCTCTCCAGCTCCCTCTTCCTCTCCAGCTCCCTGGTCCTCTCCAGCTCCCTCTTCCTCTCATTCTTTCTTCCTCTCCAGCTCCCTCTTCCTCTCCAGCTCCCTCTTCCTCTCGTTCTTCTTCCTCTCAGCTCCCTGGTCCTCTCCAGCTCCCTGCCCATGGCAGGGGGCTTGGAACTGGATGATCCTTGAGGTCCCTCCCACCCCTAACAGTTCTATGAGTCTGTGATTCTTTGATTCTGTGAGTCTATGATCCTGTGCTTAGGTGGCAGTGGGCTCTGGAAGCTAATTGCCCAGTCCTGGCTGGGGGGCATCTGTTCATTTTCAGCTTGGAAAGAGGAGCTAGAAATGCTCCCTCCAGGCATTCAATTAGGAGAGCTGTTAGGTGTCAAAGTGCTGAGGGAATTTAGTGGGCCCGGTTGCTGCTTCCTTAGGCAGGGTTCTGAACTTGCTGCTCTAATGAGGCCCTCTCCACAGCCTCACCTTGCTGGAAATGCCTTGCCCTGGCAAACCCCTGCTGAGCCTCAGAAACTAAAGGAGCCCTGCCAATGCCTGAGCCCACGGCCTGGCCTCCACAACCTGCTCTGCTCAGCAAGCCTGGAGGGAAGCCAGCAAACCCAGACCTCCCACCCAGGCTCACCACAGGCTCCCCTCTCCTCGGGATCACATCCCAAAGGGGGGTAAAACAATTAGCAAAGGTAGAGGCTGATCACCTGCAGCCAGCCAGGTCCATCCTGGGGGAGCATTCAGTTCTTGCATGGGCAAGGGGCAGGCTTGATGATCTTTGAGGTCTCTTCCAACCCTGGTGATTCTGTCATTCTGTAACTGGGGCTTTTCAGTCTGGAAAAGGGCAGACCTGGGGGGGCAGGGGGGAAGCTCTCCTCAATGCTGATCAGTACTTGAAGGGTGGGTGGCAGGAGGGAAGTTCTTCCCAGCAAGAGAGATTGGCCATGGGGATGTGCTGCCCAGGGAGGTGGTGGAGTCCCCATCCCTGGAGGTGGTCAGGAAGAGCCTGGATGGGGGGCTTGGTGCCATGGCTGAGTTGATCAGATGGTGTTGGGTGAGAGCTTGGACTGGATGAGCTCAAAGGTCTTTTCCAACCTGGTTAATTCCAGTCAGTCTAGTCTAGTCTAGTCTGTTCTGTTCTACTCTACTTCTATTCTATACTCTATTCTATTCTATTCTATTCTATTCTATTCTATTCTATTCTATTCTATTCTATTCTATTCTATTCTTGGTCAGTGGTGCCCAGTGACAGGCCAAGGGGCAATGGGCACACACTTGAACACAGCTTTACAGAATAGCTTCACAGAATTAACCAGGCTGGAAAAGACCTTGGAGATCACCTAGTCAGGGATGTCAGGGAGGGACAGGACTGGGGGGAATGGAGCAAAACCAGAAGGGGGTAGATTCAGACTGGATGTTAGGAAGAAATTCTTCCCCATGAGGCTGGTGGGAGGCTGCCCAGGGAGGTGGTGGCAGCCTCCTGCCTGGAGGTGTTTGCAGCCAGGCTGGAGGTGGCTGTGAGCAGCCTGCTGTGGGGTGAGGTGTCCCTGCCCATGGCAGGGGGTTGGGACTGGCTGAGCCTTGAGGTCCCTTCCAGCCCTGACAGTTCTCTGATTCTGTGATTCCAACAGCTGTATTTTTAATAGTTTGTTTAAAACAAAGGAGCTCCAGTGGCAGGGGGGGGAAGGCAAACGACCAGCCAAACAACTGCTTGTGCTTTGTCTGAAGGCAAAGAGGAGGAGTTGCCTTCTCCAGCACTGATTGCCAAAGGTGCAAAATAAAAGCTGAGCACTGAACGTTTCCTTGTGTCTTCTGAGCAGAGCAAGAGCACAAGCAGTGTGACAGTATCCAGCAGCTCACCCTCAGGGTCAGACCCAAGACCAGCAGAAACCATCAGCAAGCTCCTGGGAAGCTCAGGGACAGCCCAGCTGGAGGCTGCAGAGAATTGGGTGATCACCCCCCAGTGAGATGCTCCTGGCCCTCCAGGCTTGCCTGTTTCAAGCTGTCTGTCCCCCCAGAGCAGCCCAGGGGGCCAGATCACACTGCTGCTGAATGGGAAGCTCCTCTGTCTGGGTGCTTTCCTCTGTTGATCCTCCCTGGAGCCTGTGAAGGTGCCTCCTCTGAGTCAGAAAGCCAATCTGCTCCTGCTGGGCTCGCAGGCTGAGAACTCCCAGCCCCCCACCTCTCCCCATCACTTCCAGCCCCATGGCTCCTACCTCCCAGATTTAATCTACTCCCACGTGGGAAGTAGCCTGCTAGCAGCTCTTCCCAATTGCACTCCAGCTGAGTGGAGAAAATGGACTTTGCAGGCTGCTGGGCAGCACTCGTGGGTCGAAGAGAGTCAGAGGAGCATCAGGGAGGCCGTGCAGCGGCTGCCTCAGACACGACTCAGGGCAGGCTGAGAGGGCATGCAGACGAGCAGTGCTGTGGCCTTCCCCTGCAGCTCCAGCTGGTGACCCTCATGTGACTGCAGGGGGTGGATGTGGGGAGTGAAGACAAGACAGCCTCTAACCCAGCTGGGGATCCCTGGAGCAAAGTGCTACGGATCAGACTCACGAAGCAGCAGCAAGTCAGTGCCCTGGCTGCGCTGCTGGGGCTGAGCCTCACTGCAGCTGAGATACAAGCACCCAGCCCACCAGTTCTGTGGCATCTTCCTGGGCTTAGCAGCTCCACAGACTCAAGCTTTCACCAGGTGCAGCTCCAGAGGCACACAAGCTCTTCATCCCTGCAGGGTGAGGCTCTTACTTTCTGGAACAGCAATCACAGAACCCTGGAATGGTTTGGGTTGGAAGGGACCTTAGAGATCATCATAGTATAGTATCAGTCAGGGTTGGAAGGGACCACAAGGATCATCGAGTCCCAACCCCCCTGCCCTGGGCAGGGACACCCCACACCAGATCAGCCTGGCCAGAGCCTCATCCAGCCTGGGCTTAAACACCTCCAGGGACAGGGCCTCAACCACCTCCCTGCACAACCCATTCCAGGCCTCACCACCCTCATGGGGAAGAACTTCCTCCTCACCTCCAGCCTGACTCTCCCCACCTCCAGCTTCCTTCCTGAGCTCTGCAGTGGGGGCTCTCCATCAGGACCTTCATGCACTCCTGCAAATCCAGCCCAAAGAAGTGACAGCTCTCTGCCTCCCACCAGGCCCCTTGGCCCCTTGCAGCACAGAGCCCTGCCTTGACTAGGAGATCAGGAGTGCTCCTGGCAGCCCCTCAGCAGGGAGCTCACAGCATCCCAGAGTGCCAGATTGGAAGGGACCCCAGGGATCACCTGGTCCAACCTTTCCAGCTGACAGTGCATGCTGGGGCAGCTCAAGCTGAGCAGTGGAGGGGGCTCCACCACTTCCCCTGGGAGATGATTTCCAGTGTCTCTCCTGGGGACACAGTTGCTGCTGGAGTCCAATGGGAACATCCCCAGCAGCCAGCCACTTGTGCCCAGCAGCCCTGTCTGCTCCATGGGACTCCCAGGTGCTCCCTCCAGGAAGCAGATGCCCCTGCGCAGCACAGGGCAGAGAAGGTGCCAAGTGCACAGAGCATGAACTCAGAGGCATCCCTGCAAGGTGGCTCAGAGAACCCCACAGAGGGAAGTCAAATGGTAATTGAGTCTGACAATGACTTCACAGCCCAGTGCCAGCCTGGCAGTGACTTGCTCTGCTTCACCCAGGTTTAACCCAAGCTCCACCTCAGCACATTGCTCCAGGCTGAATCACTTCTGACTCACGTGGCCCAGGCAAATATTTCACTGCAGTCTCATCCAGAGGAGCTTCACTCAGCCACCCAGGGCTGTTGCCCCCCCAGGCTGATAGCAGTGCAGGGGGAAAGCCAGGTTTGATGTGTCAGAGTGTGAGCTTCCAGCCTTGGCCATCTGCAGCCTCTGCACTTCTCTGCTGTGAGTGGATTTGGGGCATCAAGAGAAGTGTGGCCAGCAGGGCCAGGGAGGGGATTCTGCCCCTCTGCTCCACTCTGCTGAGACCACAGCTGCAGCTCTGGGTCCAGTTCTGGAGCCTCTGTGCCAGGAAGGATCTGGAGGTGCTGGAAGGTGTCCAGAGAAGGGCCCCGAGGAGGAGCAGAGGGCTGGAGCTGCTCTGCTGTGAGGACAGACTGAGGGAGCTGGAGAGGAGAAGGCTCCCAGGAGACCTCATTGTGGCCTTGCAGGATCTGCAGGGGGCTCCAAGAAAGCTGGGGAGGGAGTTTTGAGGGTGTCAGGGAGGGATAGGACTGGGGGGGATGGAGATTGGCTGTGAGGAAGAAGTTGTTCCCCAGGAGGGTGGTGAGAGCCTGGCACAGGCTGCCCAGGGAGGTGGTGGCAGCCTCCTGCCTGGAGGTGTTTGCAGCCAGGCTGGAGGTGGCTGTGAGCAACCTGCTGTGGTGTGAGGTGTCCCTGCCCATGGCAGGGGGGTTGGGACTGGCTGAGCCTTGAGGTCCCTTCCAGCCCTGACAGCTCTGTGACTCTCTGGTTTTATCTCCCATTCTGGAGAGTAAGTGCTGAGCACTGTGGTTAGGGGAACACAACTCAGAGTTGTCTGAGCAACAACTGCATTTCCTATGTCACCCCTACAAAAAAGGCAAAGAAGGAGCAAATGAGCAGGACCAGGGGCAGTGGCTTCAAACTGGAGAAGAGCAGATTGAGACTGGATGTTAGGAACAGGTTCATTTACTATGAAGGTGGTGGGACACTGGAACAGGCTGCCCAGGGATGTGGTTGGGGCCCCAGCCCTGGAGATATTCAAGGTGAGGCTCAACAGGGCTCTGGGCAGCTTGATCTAGTTGAGGATGTCCCTGCACTCAGCAGGGGGTTGGACTGGATGAGCTTTGGAGGTCCCTTCCAGCCCAGCCCATTCTATACAGAGTACAGAATTAACCAGGTTGGAAAGGACCTCTGAGGTCATCCAGTCCAACCTCTCACCCAGCACCATCTGATCAACTCAACCATGGCACCAAGGGCCTCAGCCAGGCTCTTCCTAAACACCTCCAGGGTTGGGGACTCCACCACCTCCCTGGGCAGCACATCCCAAGGGCCAAACTCTCTTGCTGGGAAGAATTTCTTCCTCACATCCAACCTCAACCTCCCCTATGATTCTATGATTCAATTTCCTCAGCTGCTGACAGTGGTGAGCAGATGCTGCTCCATGCTTCATTCCTTGCTCAATCAACCAGTCACACACCAGTAGGCAAATGAAGGCTTGCTCATGGGCAGCTCACTTTCCCACTTGTGTGAGCACAGCTCCTCCCCCAGAGCTTGATTTCACCCTGAGGTGAGTTTTCAGTCGACAGGGAGACGATGTGGTGCTGCTGACAAGGGCAGCACTAAATGACAGAGCCTAACAACTGCCAGATTCTATTGGGCAAAGTGAAAACCACACCAAAAAGTGAACAGAACTCCTCTTTTCTGCACAAAGAAACTTGGAAAAGTAGCAGCTCTGCCCGGGTGCAGGAGCAGCTTCCATAGCTCTGCCCGGGTGCAGGAGCAGCTTCAATAGCTCTGCCCGGGTGCAGGAGCAGCAGCAGCTCTGCCCAGGTGCAGGAGCAGCTTCCACAGCCCTCCTCAGGTGCAGGAGCAGCAGCAGCTCTGCCCGGGTGCAGGAGCAGCAGCAGCTCTGCCCAGGTGCAGCTTCAATAGCTCTGCCCGGGTGCAGGAGCAGCAGCAGCTCTCCCAGGTGCAGGAGCAGCAGCAGCTCTCCCCAAGTGCAGGAGCAGCTTCCACAGCTCTCCCCAGGTGCAGGAGCAGCTTCAATAGTTCTCCCCAGGTACAGGAGCAGCTTCCACAGCTCTGCCCAGGTGCAGGAGCAGCAGCAGCTCTCCCCAGGTACAGGAGCAGCTTCAACAGCTCTCCCCAGGTGCAGGAGCAGCTTCCACAGCCCTCCCCAGGTGCAGGAGCAGCAGCAGCTCTGCCCAGGTGCAGGAGCAGCTTCCACAGCCCTCCCCAGGTGCAGGAGCAGCAGCAGCTCTGCCCAGGTGCAGGAGCAGCAGCAGCTCTCCCCAGGTACAGGAGCAGCTTCAACAGCTCTCCCCAGGTGCAGGAGCAGCTTCCACAGCCCTCCCCAGGTGAAGGAGCAGCAGCAGCTCTGCCCAGGTACAGGAGCAGCTTCCACAGCCCTCCCCAGGTGCAGGAGCAGCTTCCACAGCCCTCCTCAGGTGCAGGAGCAGCAGCAGCTCTCCCCAGGTACAGGAGCAGCTTCAATAGTTCTCCCCAGGTGCAGGAGCAGCATCAACATCTCCCCTCAGGTGCAGGAGCAGCAGCAGCTCTGCCCAGGTGCAGGAGCAGCTTCCACAGCCCTCCTCAGGTGCAGGAGCAGCAGCAGCACTCATGCAGCAGCACTTGAGGCAAGCCAGGAAGCCTCCAGCAGATCCACCCTTCCTTCCTGTGCTCCTGGCCAAGTCACACAGCCTGGGCCAAGGCAGCTCGCTCAGCACAAGGGGAGCTGAGCCCAGCCCTCTGTGGCTAAATTTAGCGTCCCTGATGTCAAGCAAGCCTGGTGCAGCAATCTCTGACAAGCTGCCCTGGTTCTAAGTCACAACAGGAGACAACACATGCTGAGGAAATCCCTCAGGTTTCTCCTTTCCAGAGGATTAATTCTGGACATCAGCCTGGCCAGGAGGAAATGAAGGAGGCCCAAATTTACACCACTCTTGTCTGGAGCCATGGAAGCCTCTGATTGATTTACTCATTTCACTGCTGCAAAGAAGAGCCCAACCTTCTGAAACCACAAAGCTGCTGAGTGTGACCACAGACTGCAAGCTCCAAGCAGCAAAGGCTGACTTGGCAAATGGTAGGTCTTGGGACAACATCTGCTGCCCCTGATGAAGCAAGAGACTTCCCTGACAAGAAACCCAGACACACACTTCTAACTCTGTGCTATTTCTTTTCCATCCCAGAAGCAGCACAGCCCCCAGGCATGGCACTGCCCCCCAGCAAGCAACTTAGAGAAACAGAGACATGTTTGGGTTGCAAAGGCCCTCTGAGATCATCCCAGTGCTACAGGCTGGGGTCAGAGTGGCTGAGAGCTGCCAGGCAGAAAGGGACCTGGGGGTGCTGGTTGATAGTAGGTTGAACATGAGCCAGCAGTGTGCCCAGGGGGCCAAGAAGGCCAAGGGCATCCTGGCCTGCAGCAGGAACAGTGTGGCCAGCAGGAGCAGGGAGGTCATTCTGCCATGTGCTCAGCACTGCTGAGGCCACACCTTGAGTCCTGTGTCCAGCTCTGGGCTCCTCAGGTTAGGAAAGCTGTTGAGCTGCTGGAAGGTGTCCAGAGAAGGGCAACAGAGCTGGGGAGGGGTCTGGAGCACAGCCCTGGGAGGAGAGGCTGAGGGAGCTGGGGTTGCTTAGCCTGGAGAAGAGGAGGCTCAGGGGAGACCTTCTTGCTCTCTCCAACTCCCTGAAGGGAGGTTGTAGCCAGGTGGGGCTTGGTCTCTTCTCCCAGGCACCCAGCACCAGAACAAGAGGACACAGTCTCAAGCTGTGCCAGGGGAAGTTTAGGTTGGATGTCAGGAAGAAATTCTTCCCAGCAAGAGAGATTGGCCCTTGGGATGTGCTGCCCAGGGAGGTGGTGGAGTCCCCATCCCTGGAGGTGTTTAGGAAGAGCCTGGCTGAGGCCCTTGGTGCCATGGCTGAGTTGATCAGGTGGTGTTGGGTGGTAGGTTGGACTGGATGACCTCAAAGGTGTTTTCCAGCCTGGTGAATTCTGTATTCTGTATCCAGCCCAACCTTCAACCCAGCCCCACCATGGCCATCAAACCGTGGCCCCAGGTGCCATGGCCACAGGTGTCTTGAACACCTCCAGGGCCAGGGACACCACCACCTCCCTGGGCAGCCTCTGCCAGTCCCTGACCACTCTTGCAGCAAATGAAATTGTTCCTCATCTCCAACCTAACCTTCCCCTGGCACAATTTCAGGCCATTGCCTCATGTTCTACCCCCTAACATCAGAGACCAACCCCCACCTGGCTCCAACCTCCTTTCAGGGAGCTGTAGAGAGCAGTGAGGTCTCCCTCAGCCTGGTACCTTCTCCAGCGTGGTTACCAGTGACCACAATTGTTGGGTTTTTTCCATCATTAACCCACAAGAAGCCCCCCACCCCCAGGAGCCATCCCACAGCCTAGTGTCAGAGCCAGCTCACACAGGGGCAGCCTCTCAGGGGCTTTTGTTCCCAGCCCCCTTCCCTTGCACCCTGCTAAGCAGAGCAGCATTGTCACAAAGTGCCCAGCCAGTGCCAGCAGCTAAAACCTCTCCAGAGCAGCCCCCACACAACACAAAGCCCCCTGCCCTGCCTGCATTGGACACAGCTCTGGGCCAGGAGGCTGAATCACTCAGCAGAGCCTGGTGCTCCTTAACCCAGTGGGGCTGCTGGCAGCAGAGCAGACAGGAGGCTCTGCAGGCATGGCAGGTTGGCACAGCTCTCATGCCCGCTCCTGAAAATGCCTCTTTGCTGTACAGTGGGAGCATTTAGGCTCTATTTTTATTCAGACCCCTGATGAGGCTGATTGGGGGTTGATAAAGACCAATTCCAAAGCCTTTAGCTCAGCAGGAGGCTCACAGGCAAGAGTAAACAAGCTACCAGGGTCTATTTCTCTTGGCTGCTTGCTCCACTCCTGTCAGTAGTTACAGGCACAGCTTCTTCCTGCAGCAGCTTTTCCCAGGCTGATTTGCTGCATCCCAGGGGGGGTGTAGGTTGGATACTGGGCACAGTATCTCTCCTGCAGGAGTGGTCAGGCACTGGCACAGGCTGCCCAGGCAGGTGGTGGAGTCCCCAGCCCTGCGGGTGCTCAAGAAATGCTGTGGCCGTGGCACCCTGGGACCTGGTTTCGTGGCCGTGGTGGTGCTGGGTTGATGGTTGGACTGGATGAGCTTGGAGGGCTTTCCCCCACACAATTCCATGATTCTATAAGCCCAAAAGAAGCAAATCCCTCAGAGCTGCCTCCTTTAGGCCTGCCCCACACTCCCAGCGCCTGGCAGACACAGAGGCACAATCAGTCAGAACAGCAGCAAGGTCACTGCAATGCCTGCGGCGGGCTGAGAGGAAGACAGCACAAGCCAGCTTTTGTGTCCCCATCTGCCCAGGTCCAGCCAACTGGGACCTGAGGCAGCACAAACCATGCCAGGGGCAAGCACTGGACTGCTGACAGCTTGCCCTCAGCCTGGCCATGCCACACAGCCACTGCCCTGCCCTCCTTCTGGAGAGGCAGAGCTGTGAGAGGTGAGGCTGCACTCCCCCAGTGCCCCCAGACGCCTGCCCTTGGCCCTGGAGCACCAGGGTGCTTCAAAGAGAAATCCTTGTGGACCTGCAAGTGCCTTTAGGCTGTGCAGGGTGGGAAGATGCTGAGCTGGTAGAGACGAGCTAGAGATGGAGCCGTGGCTTAGTTGTCAGGAGGTGTTAGGGATTAGGTCAGAGGTTGGACTTGATGACCTCTGAGGTCTTTTCCAACCTGGTGGATTCTGTGTGAACATGAGGAAGAATTTTTTTCCCTGTGAGGGTGCCAGAGCCCTGGGACAGGCTGCCCAGGGGGGTTGTGGTGTCTCCCTCTCTGGAGATATTCCAAACCCACCTGGGAGTGTCCCAGTGTGATGTGCTCTAGGTGATCCTGCCCTTGGCCTGGATGAGCTTTGGAGGTCCCTTCCAGCCCCTGGCATTCTGGGATGCTGTGCAAGGCCAACCCCCTACCACGGCTACACCAAAAGCCTCATCCCAGGCAGGCAGCACAGGCAGCAGAGCCCCCTCTGAAGAGCTGCCACTTGCCCAAAGAGATCACCAGGGAGAGAAGCTGAGTTTGGGGAAAAAAAAGGGGCAATATGGGTGGCTTAGAGGGAAGAGGAGCTTTGGTAGCAGCCGAGCAGAAAGGCAAGGGTCTGCCCGAGCCCCGCTCACGCCCCTCATTTGCATTCCCCGATGCCAGCTCGCTGCTGCTGCTGCTGCGGCTGCGGCATGGAAACGGTTTGACCAAGTGATGGATCTGCAGGTTTCTATGGTGATCAGCACATAAATTGCCTGCCCAGCCGTGTGTGAAAGAAACCATCCGCCCCAGAAACTGCAAATTCTATGCAGAGAGAGGGAAAAACCAAACAAAAGCCCTGCCCCGGAGCAGGGCAGCAGAGCCGGACCGCAGGGCAGAGAGCTCAGCGCTCACAGGCTCACAGAACTGGCAGGGCTGGAAGGGACCTCAAGGCTCAGCCAGTTCCAACCTCCTGCCATGGGCAGGGACACCTCACACCACAGCAGGTTGCTCACAGCCACCTCCAGCCTGGCTGCAAACACCTCCAGGCAGGAGGCTGCCACCACCTCCCTGGGCAGCCTGTGCCAGGCTCTCACCACCCTCCTGGGGAACAACTTCTTCCTCACAGCCAATCTCAATCTCCCCACTTCTGGTTTTGCTCCATCCCCTCTCCCCCTCTGCTCCACTCTGCTGAGACCACACCTGGAGCTCTGGGTCCAGTTCTGGAGCCTCTGTGCCAGGAAGGATCTGGAGGGGCTGGAAGGTGCCCAGAGAAGGGCCACGAGGAGGAGCAGAGGGCTGGAGCTGCTCTGCTGTGAGCACAGACTGAGGGAGTTGGGGTTGTGCAGGCTGGAGAGGAGAAGGCTCCCAGGAGACCTCATTGTGGCCTTCCAGGATCTGCAGGGGGCTCCAAGAAAGCTGGGGAGGGAGTTCTGAGGGTGTCAGGGAGGGATAGGACTGGGGGGGATGGAGCAAAACTAGAAGTGGGGAGATTCAGACTGGATGTGAGGAAGAAGTTGTTCCCCAGGAGGGTGGTGAGAGCCTGGCACAGGTTGCCCAGGGAGGAGGTGGAAGCCTCATCTCTGGAGGTGTTTGCAGCCAGGCTGGAGGTGGCTGTGAGCAACCTGCTGTGGTGTGAGGTGTCCCTGCCCATGGCAGGGGGCTGGAGCTGGCTGAGCCTTGAGGGCCCTTCCAACCCTGACAATGCTATGATTCTATGACTCTAATTGCCTGATGGCACAGGGATGCTGGGGGTGTTACCCCACCCCCTCCTGAAGCACCTGGAGCTAAATCCATTTGGGTAACTGCCCCAGCTCCAAATGCAGAGATTTTTTTTCATTCATCTCCACGAAGCTGAAAGGAAAACCTCCAATCCTGCCTGCCACAGGCCTGGGGGAAGCACTGAGTCTGTATTCCCAACAGGAAGGTGTGGATAATAAAAATGAGCTCTGGCAACAAGACAAAACCTTATGAATCGATGCCAAGTCACTGGCTGGCACAGCCAGCCCCTTCCTCCTGAGGAGCTCCCTCTGCACCCAGGATCCAGGCTCTTCCCAGTGCCACAGCTGAGCTCGGGAGGGGATGAGCTAATGCAGGTAGCACCTTGTAGGGATCGCTGGGGTTTGTCACAGACACAACTGGGAGCAGGCCAGAGTGAGCTGAGTCAAAACCAGAACCAAATGAAGCTGTTGGGCTTGCTCTGAGTCTTGCCCCACGCAGGCTCTGAGCTGCCAGCCAGCTCTGCTTCACCTGCTCAGGGAGGAAGAGAGAGAGCCAGCTCTGAAGGCACGGCAGGACACCAGGCAAGACATCAGGGAACTGGTGTGGCTGAGCCAAGAGGATATCACACACACAATGCTTCTCTTCTCCCCAGCCAATTATTCCACTCCCCAGCCTGAACTAAGCAGCTGCAAAGCTCCACAAGCAGCTGCTCCATAACCCCTTCCACAGGCTGGGCGGCTGCCTGCCTGCGGCTCCGGGGCCCTGGCACAGCGTGGGTGGCTCAGACCAGAGCAGGAACTCCCCCAGCACAGTCTGGCTTTGGACACTCTGAGCAGCACTTAGTCATCTCAGGCCACATAATGGCCATGTCCAACCACAGGTATCACAGGCCCACAGGATGGCAGGGGTTGGAAGGGACCCAAAGAGATCACCCAGTCCAACTCCCCTGCCAGAGCAGGAGCACAGAATCCAGCACAGGACACACAGGAATACATCCAGCCAGGGCTGGAAAGGCTCCAGAGAAGGAGACTCCACAACCTCTCTGGGCAGCCTGCTCCAGGGCTCTGTGACCCTCACTGTGAAGCTCCTCCTCATGTTGAGGTGGAACCTCCTGTGCTGCAGCTTACATCCATTGCTCCTTGTCCTACCCCAGGGAGCAAGTGAGCAGAGCCTGTCCCCTGCCTCCTGACCCCCAGCCCTCAGATAGTTATAAACGTTGATTAAATCCCCTCTAAGTCTTCTCTTCTCTGGATTAAACAGCCCCAGGTGCCTCAGCCTCTCCTCCCCAGGCAGTGCTGCAGTCCCTTCAGCATCCTTGGAGCCCTCCCTTGGACTCCCTCCAGCAGATCCCTGGCCCTCTTGAACTGGGAGCCCGGAACAGAGCACAGTACTCAAGATGAGGTCTCACCAGGGCAGAGCAGAGGGGGAGGAGAACCTCCCTGGATCTGCTGGACACACTTTTCTTAATGCACCCCAGGAGCCCTTCTTGTCCCCCAGGGCACATTGCTGTCCCATGCAGAACTTGTTGTCCACCAGCACTCCCAGGTCCCTCTCCCCAGGGCTGCTCTCCAGCAGGAGCAGGCTGCAGCACTGTCCCAGCAGCCAGGCAAGGCTGGCTGGAGACCCACCACCAACCTCCCAAGAGTGAGTGCAGCTTCATGGGCAGCAAAGGCAGAGGCTGGCACAGAGAGCCCCAGAGAGAGCTGGCATCCATCACAGCCTGCCTGTGCTGCCTGCTGAACGTTAGGTTTGCCACGAGATGGTGAAGCAGAGAGACACAGAACCTCTTTTGCATTGGTAATGGCAAGGAATTATCATAATCCTCCAATCCTGAGCCCTGCAATTCCTCTCTTATTATATTTTTTTTTTCAGACTGAACCTCTCTGGAGGGTTTGGAAAAACATTTTCTTTTTTTTCCCTGAGGATGGTTATCAGAGTTAAAAATAAACTCCTGCCCCTGCAGGAGAGCCAGAGCCACGACTGAGCACCTTCCCACCTGCCACAGCACCCCAGGCAGGAGGGAAGTTGTCCTTTTCCCTCCACTGCTGGCTCAACCCTTTGGGCTAATTGCACAGAAGCACAGAAAAAGAATGGAATGGAATGGAATGGAATGGAATGGAATGGAATGGAATGGAATGGAATGGAGCAGAATGGAATGGAATAGAGTAGAATAGAGCATAGCAGAATAGAATAGAATAGAGTAGAATAGAGTAGAATAGAACAGAGTAGAATAGAATAGAATAGAGTAGAGCAGAGCAGAATGGAATAGAATAGAATAGAATAGAATAGAATAGAATAGAATAGAATAGAATAGAATAGAATAGAATAGAATAGACCAGGTTGGAAGAGACCTTCCAGATCATTGTGTCCAACCCATCATCCTGCACTACCTAATCAACTCAACCATGGCACCAAGCACCCTACCAAGTCTCCTCCTAAACACCTCCAGTGATGGTGACTCCACCACCTCCCTGGGCAGCACAGCCCAATGAGCAATCACTCTCTCTATGAAGAATTTCCTCATAACCTCCAGCCTAAACCTCCCCTGGCACAGCTGGAGACTGTGTCCTCTTGTTCTGCTGCTGGGTGCCTGGGAGAAGAGACCAACCCCCACCTGGCTACAACCTCCCTTCAGGGAGTTGCAGAGAGCAAGAAGGTCTCCCCTGAGCCTCCTCTTCTGCAGGCTAAGCAACCCCAGCTCCCTCAGCCTCTCCTCCCAGGGCTGTGCTCCAGACCCCTCCCCAGCTCTGTTGCCCTTCTCTGGACACCTTCCAGCAGCTCAACAGCTTTCCTAACCTGAGGAGCCCAGAACTGGACACAGCACTCCAGGTGTGACCTAAGCAGTGCTGAGCACAGGGCAGAATGAGCTCCCTGCTCCTGCTGGCCACACTCTTCCTGCTGCAGGCCAGGATGCCCTTGGCCTTCTTGGCCCCCTGGGCACACTGCAGGCTCATGTTCAGCCTACTGTCAACCAGCACCCCCAGGTCCCTCTCTGCCTGGCAGCTTTCCAGCCCCTCTGCCCCCAGCCTGTAGCACTCCCTGGGGTTGCTGTGGCCAAAGTGTAGAACCCTGCACTTGGATGTGTTCAATCTCCTGCCATTGGCCTCTGCCCATCTCTCCAGCCTGGCAAGGTCCCAAAACACCACAGAATCAGCCAGGTTGGAAGAGACCTCCAAGATCATCATCAAGTCCAACCAATCACCCAACCCTAACTAATCAACCAGACCATGGCACTAAGTGCCTCATCCTGCCTCTTCTTTTAGCCTGGACTGGATGATCTCAAAGGTCTCTTCCAACCTGGTTAATTCTATTCTATTCTTAAACACCTCCAGGGACATCAACCCCACCACCTCCCTGGGCAGCCCATGCCAGTGGCAAATCTCTCTTGCTGTGAAGAACTTCTTTCTAAGATCAAGCCTAAACTTCCCCCTTTGCAGCTTGGGGCTGTGCTGAGCACTGAGCTGGATCCTGCCAAAAGCCCCTTCTGAAGTGCCTGTGTTTAATCTTTCAGAGAGGTTGGTTTGAAACTGACCCAGTTTTGAGTGACTAAAAAAAAACCTGCAGCAGCCTGAAATGGATTCAGGTTGGAGCCTTACTCAAAAGGGTGTTTCACACCTGAGCTCTGGAGCCTGGGGGAGTGGTGTGGAAGGTGGGGGCCACCCGAAGGAACTCATTCTTCTCCTCCTCCCCAAGCTTCTGTGGCACAGCACTTGGCCAAAGCAGTACAGGAGCCTTGCTTCCCTGGGGTGCATTAGGAGGAGTGTGTCCAGCAGAGCCAGGGAGGTTCTCCTCCCCCTCTACTCTGCCCTGCTGAGACCTCATCTTGAGTCCTGCCTGCAGTTTTGGGCTCCCCAGTTCAAGAGGGACAGGGATCTGCTGTAGTGTCCAGGGGAGGGCTACCAGGATGATTAGGGGACTGCAGCACTGCCTGGGGAGGAGAGGCTGAGGGACCTGGGGCTCTTTAGGCTGGAGAAGAACAGACTGAGAAGGGATTGAATCAATGTTTATAAATATCTGAGGGCTGGGGGTCAGGAGGCAGGGGTCAGGCTCTGCTCACTTGCTGCCTGGGGTAGGACAAGGAGCAATGGATGTAAGCTGCAGCACAGAAGGTTCCACTTCAACACAAGGAAGAACTTCTTCACTGTGAGGGTCACACAGCCCTGCAGCAGGCTGCCCAGGGGGGTTTGGAGTCTCCTTCTCTGGAGACATTCCAGCCCTGGCTGGATGTGTTCCTGTGTGAGCTGAGCTGTACTGTATGCTCCTGCTCGGGCAGGGGGGTTGGACTGGATGACCTGTTTGGGTGCCTTCCAGCCCCTGACACCCTGTGATCATCCTGTGTTCATCCTGTGATTCCTGCAGTTTGGTGACTTCAGAATCTCTCTGTTTTCATGGATGTGGAGTGAACATCCTGCAGGGACCCAGGGGCTCACAAAGTTCATGTGTTTCTGAACACAGAGGAGGCAGCAGGGCAAGGCAAGCCGAGGGCACCTTTGTTCTCCCTCCAGTTCTGGCACAGTTCAGAGGCTGATGTAGCTCCTGGCATCAGCTGTACAATACAATTTTAACAGTAAATAAAATCACAGAGCTGTCAGGGTTGGAAGGGACCTCAAGGCTCAGCCAGTCCCAGCCCCCTGCCATGGGCAGGGACACCTCACCCCACAGCAGGCTGCTCACAGCCACCTCCAGCCTGGCTGCAAACACCTCCAGGCAGGAGGCTGCCACCACCTCCCTGGGCAGCCTGTGCCAGGCTCTCACCACCCTCCTGGGGAACAACTTCTTCCTCACAGCCAATCTCAATCTCCCCATTTCTAGTTTTGCTCCATCCCCCCCAGTCCTATCCCTCCCTGACACCCTCAGAAGTCCCTCCCCAACTTTCTTGGAGCCCCCTGCAGATCCTGAAGGCCACAAGAAGGGCTCCTGGGAGCCTTCTCTTCTCCAGACTGAACAGCTCCAACTCCCTCAGTCTGTGCTCAGAGCAGAGCAGCTCCAGCCCTCTGCTCACCCTCATGGCCCTGCTCTGGACACCTTCCAGCACCTCCAGATCATTGACTTGTGGCTTTCAGAGCTGCAGAGCATGCTTAGGGGACAACCTCAATAGTTGCTCTGAGGTATCAAGGATGCCCACCAGAACCAGCTGCCAGAGTGCTCATGCCAGAGGCACCTCCAGGTGTGGCAGTGCCACTGGGGCAGGGTGCATGACTTCAAGGATGAAGGCAAAGCCCTCCCTGCTGCCAGGGGGCTGGGGAACTGCTGCAGAGTCATTCCCCAAGGGACACTTTAAAGCCAGCACACCTCTCCAAAACCCATCACACACAAAGCTTAACACCCAACCCTGCACCTGCCCAAGCTGTGCTCCAAACAGCACTAGGGCCATCCAGAGCAGCCTGCCAGGATCTGAGCAGGTCCTGGAAAACCAAAGAGCCACATGGAAACAGCACTGCTGGGGAGGGCTTTTGGCACCTGAAGGCATATCCAGAGCAGGACCCATACCTGAGAAGAACCCCAGCTGCCTGGGTCCCTGGAGGTGCTCCAGGCCAGGTTGGATGAGGCTTGGAGCAACCTGGGCTGGTGGGAGGTGTCCCTGCCCACAGCAGGGATGCTGGAACCGGATGGTCTTAGAGGTCCCTTCCAACCCAAACCATTTTGATTCTGTGATCCTCTTCCTAGCTGGCCATGAGCTCAAGGTTTCCATCACAGCTCTTTTCCCTCCTTTCCCCCCCCCCCTTCCTCTTTTTCTTCTTCAAGCTGTCACCAAAAGGAACCTTTACTGTCACAGTCGCTGTGTGCCACCAGCCCTGCAAATCAGTCCCTGCTCCTGTAAGCCTCTCTCCACACCCTTCAGGCAGCACAAGGAGAAGCGAGTGGCTTGCTGTCATTTTCACCAGCAGGATGCTGCTCAATGCAGACCAGCTCTAGGAGAGGTCCTGTGCTGTGCACTCCCCAGCCTCCTGGACAGCCAGCCTGCAGGATCTGTGCTCTGCTGCTCGTCAGCCCCATGAGGCAGCGCTCCAAGGATGAAAGGCTGTCCAATGGCTGTGGGTTAGGAGTGAGAACAAACCTTCCTGCTGTTAAAACACAGCAACTCACAAACTACTGCTAGAATGGGAGGGAAAGTGAAAATGAGACTCTAGAGCCCCGTTGCCATTTGGAGATGGCATTCCCAATCTGCAGAAAGCCAGTGTCACTTTGAGGTAAGAAGCATCATCATCATCATCATCATCATCATCATCATCATCATCCACTTTAGACAGCTGAAAACCCAGCTAAAGGCACAGGGAAGGCCTCTTTGGAAACTGAAATGACAGAGATCATGCTCCAAGGTGCCTGAGAAACTTTAAAACACAGATTGGGGTTAAGTTCTGCTCTCTTTTTGCTTAAACAAGGCTGTGGTTTCCCCAGGGCTATGAAGAGGAGGGGATTCAGCACACAGAGTTGTGGAGGCCATGAAGAGGAGGGGATCAGCACACAGAGCTGTAGAGGCTATGAAGAGGAGGGGATTCAGCACACAGAGTTGTAGAGGCCATGAAGAGGAGGGGATTCAGCACACAGAGTTGTAGAGGCTATGAAGAGGAGGGGATTCAGCACACAGAGTTGTAGAGGCCATGAAGAGGAGGGGATTCAGCACACAGAGGTGTAGAGGCTATGAAGAGGAGGGGATTCAGCACACAGAGGTGTAGAGGCTATGAAGAGGAGGGGATTCAGCACACAGAGGTGTAGAGGCCATGAAGAGGAGGGGATTCAGCACACAGAGGTGTAGAGGCCATGAAGAGGAGGGGATTCAGCACACAGAGGTGTAGAGGCTATGAAGAGGAGGGGATTCAGCACACAGAGGTGTAGAGGCCATGAAGAGGAGGGGATTCAGCACACAGAGCTGTAGAAGCAGGACAAGGCAAGGTGGCAGAGGTGTGACAGTGCTGGTGGTCAGTGCACAAACACAGCCTGGCTCAGGAGGTTCACAGAATGTTGGAGGCTGGAAGGGGACTCCAGGGACCATTTTGTCCAGCATCCCTGCCAGAGCAGCAGCACCCAGGGCAGTCTGCACAGGAATGCATCCAGGTGGGCTTGGAAAGCCTCCAGAGCAGGAGACTCCACAACCTCTCTGGGCAGCCTGCTCCAGGCTCTGGCACCCTCACTCTAAAGAAGTTTCTCCTCATGCTGAGCTGAAACCTTCTGTGTTCAAGCTTGAATCCCTTGTTCCTTGTCTCATTACTGTGCATCACTGCAAAGAGCTTGGCCCCCTCCCCTTGCCCCCCAGCCCTCAGCTATTGATAGACATTGATCAGATCCCTCTCAGCCTTCTCTTCTCCAGACTAAGAAGCCCCAGGGCTCTCAGGCTCTCTTCACAGGGGAGATGCTCAAGCCCCCTAAGTATCCTCCTGGCTCTGCCTTGGACTCTCTCCAGCAGGTTTCTGTCTCTCTTGAACTGGGGAGCCCAGCACTGGACACAGGATTGCAGCTGTGGTCTGAGCAGGGCAGAGCAGAGGGGGAGCAGAACCTCCCCAGCCCTGCTGGCCACACTTCTCTCAACTTGTGCTGGTTTCTGCATGCAGGCAGCTGGGATTCCCAACACACTGCAGGGGTTGTTTACACCCTGGAGTAAGGCAGTTTATGTCTTCATGTTAGTATGCACAAACACACCTACCAAATCGACTCAATTAATTCCAGTTAATGACTCCCAAGTGCTGAGGAGCCCTGAGTGATGAGCAGCTTGGTGTCCTACCAACTCCTGAGCCAAGCTGCAGCCAGCTGTATGCTCAGCAATTCCAATCTATCATCGACGTATCTGTAAGGGTCCCAGAATGCCAGCCCATGAGCTCTCAGAGTTTCAGTCAAGACAGGTTTGGTCTCCATTTCCTTATCATCAGGAAGACAGAGGAGAGACACAAGCCAGAAGCTCTGTTCACAGGCAGCACTGACCACAAACAGTCCAGACAAGTCCAACAGGTTGTTATCCCTGCAGCTGGCAAAAGGCTGCACACCTTCAGTAACCACAGGCAGCTTCTGGTTTAGCAGTCAGAGACTCACAGACTGCTTTGGTCCAAGTTGGTGAAGAACTTAAAGATGATCTAGTTTCAACCCCCCATGGGCAGGGACACCTTCTACCAGGCCAGCTTGCTCAAGGCCCACATCCAACCTGGCTTTTAACGCCCCCAAGCTTGGCGTCTCCACAGCTTCCCTGTTCCAGGGCCTCACCACTCTTGTGGAGAATCTCTTCCTGATGTCCCATCTAAAGCCAGCTTCTTCCAGTTTGAATCCATCCTGTCACCACATATTTATCATAGATACATGGATATTTATCACAGCATGGTCTGGGTTGGAAGGGACCTCCGAAGCTCATCCAGCCCAACCCCTCTGCACTCAGCAGGGACATCCTCCACTAGATCAGGTTGCCCGGAGCTCTGTCCAGCCTCACCTTGAATAGCTCCAGGGATGGGGCCTCAAACACCTCCCTGGGTGTGTTCCAGCACCTTCAGGGTGCAGAACCTGTTCCCAGCACCCCATCTAAATCTGCCCTTCTCTAATTTCAAACCATTACCCCTGGTCCTGTCACTGCAGCCCTTTGCAAACAGTCCCTCTGCAGCCTCCCTGCAGGCCTGCGTCAGGTACCAGCAGGCTGCTATTCGGCACCCTTGGAGCCTCCTCCTCTCCAGGCTGAACACCCCCAGCTCCCTCAGCCTGTCCCCACAGCAGAGGTGGTTGGGCCAGACCAAAAATGCTTGAAACCAACCAAGAAGAAACTCTTCTGAGGCACTTGGAATTGCCTAAATAAATACATAGCTGAGCTTCTACACTACTGGTCTGATCTCCAGCCAGTGCAGGCACCCAGCCCCTGACACTCTACACTCAGAGCAGAAAAATGTGGATGCTTCCCAAACTGTGGATACCAGACACCACTTTATGCCTATGTGTAAATATTTATGCTCAGAAATCTGTAACTTTCCCCTCTCACTTCAGAGGCTAAAGTACAGTAACACTGTAAGTGAATAAATATCTTAGGCTCTGTGAACTCTTAACTCACTCCCCGGGCTGACCTAGTTCTTTGGTAAATAAGCTTCTTCAAGCCCTTTCTCTGCTGAGAGCCCTGGCCTTGGAAATACCTTAAACAGAGAGTTTAACCTTGTTTTCTTTGCAGGCAAGAAACAAAGAGGTGGAGTGGATGGACGTGTTCCTGGAATCCAGGCAGCTCCTGCTGCACAGCAGTTCAGATGTGAGCCTCCTCTCTGTATCTCCCTCTCATTAAAAGGGGCAACGAAAGGTTTAACAAACCAAAGAGAAAGCAAAACCCCCAGCAAAGCAAACAACAGTGTTTGAAATCAGAAAGGCAGCAGAAAACAGCTGATAGGAACAGGGCAGAGCGCTCAGAGGAGGAGGGAAGGGAAGATCTCGAAACACTAAAACCTTAATGAATTGTCAAGTGCTTCATTAGCATGCTTTCATCTTTACTTTCTTAATCATCGAGTCAACTTGGCAGCAAACTCCCAGCACTGCGCTGAGGTAACAGGATACTGATGTGGTTCCTTCAAGGAATGAGCTTGCCACTAATCTCACCCTTACATGCTCCCAGCTCCTCCCGTCCTGCTGTGACCATCAGCGCTCTGAAGCCATTAGAGCAGAAGTCCCACCTCAGACCCCATTCTCCTAAAAATCCCTGCACAAGGATCACCAGACCATCAGCATCTCTGCCCAAACCTTCAGAAGACCCCAACCCTCCCCCCAAAATGAAGCCATTACAGAGCAGCTGGTTCCAGTACTTTAAGGCTTATTTGAACGACTTCCAAGTCGTGGTCAGTTTTGAAGCCTTAGATATCGCAGGTTAAGTTGTGGGGTTTTTATTCTCAGGCTGGATGGGGCCTTGAGCAACCTGGTGGAGGAGGTGGTAGGGGGGTTGGAACTAGATGATCTTTCAGGTCCCTTCCAACACAAAGCAGCCTGAGATTCTAGGATGCAGCATTTGCTTTACACACAATACACCACTGACCGACTTTGCTCTCGCACCGACAGCAGCAAAGCAGCACATGATGGGGATCAGAGCACACCCCCCCCACCCCCCAGATCTCCAACAGCTCCAGGGAAATTGTAGTGGCTCTTCTGAAGCTCTCCATGTGCACACTTCTCAGCCTTAGCCCACAATTGCTCAACCAGTTGAGGTTTCACTGGGCGTTTTCTTCGGTGTGGTGTACTGGCTGCACGCAGAACTGAGATCCCAGAGGTTGAGATCATCTGTGGTGAGGGCAAGAGCTTCAGTTTCAACCCCAGTGAAGTCAGAATGCACACACACACACACAGACTCTTAACTTGGGAAATACAGCAAGGTTCTTGACTGTGGCCTAACAAACCCTTAGGTCACTCAAACTAACCACCCCCAGACCACATAATGCCCCAAGCCCAACACCCCCAGCCCAGCACTGCCCTCCCGCTCCGTTTCTCCCGCAGCACCACACTTGAGCATCTCGAGCTGCGTGAACTCCAGCGCTGCTGGTGCCTCCCCTCTCACTGCTATGCACACATTTACCAAGGGATGTCAGCCCCAAACAAAGCATCTTAGAAGCTGGGCAGATGCTGGGATTCCTACAAAGGTCTGTAGCAGCGTGGCAGGAAGGAGAATGCTTTGGACACACGCATTTGCTGGAGACTTGTAAGCCCTGCAGGAGCAGGCTGCAGGCTATGCAGCTGATGATTTAAACCATTTCCCCTTTGCACACAGCTCATACACATCTCTGCTTCCACAGCAGGTCTCACCTAGCACCAGAACATGAACGGGCACTCCAAAGCAGTGGATCCCAAAGAGAGAGTGAAGGTCCATACAGCAGTGTGTCTGGGCTGCCTGCTAAAACAAACCCAGAGAGGAAGAGAGCTTCCACCCTGCAGCAGGGCTCCAGCCATTTAGTTGTGGGAGGTGTGCTTGGATGGGAACAGGGGAAGAACAAGCAATGCCATCCCTTTCCACAGAAAATTCCTCCAGAGCACGGAATTCCCTGCACTTTGTCACTCCTGGGGGTTCCAACCGGGTGAATTCTGTATTCTGTGCTCTGAGAGGCGACCCCTCCAGCAACGCCTGCACGCAATGAGGATCCACATGAAGAGGTCACAAAGAGCCAGCTGCCCTTTATTTAAAATGCCCTTTGCAAAAAAAAACCCCAAACCCCCCCAAAAAACTCGCTGTACATTCTTTTGAGAGAAGCAGAACCACCAGGAGTCCCACAGCCACAGAATTCAACAGCAGCTCCAGAACCATCAAGCACCGACAAAGCCTGAGCGTGGTGTGGAGCAGAACCGCGCCGGTACCGGGCAGGAGGTGGAGAGCAGCGGCACAGTCACAAACCACAGAGACCAGGATTTGCAGACACTTCTTCTTGCAAACAGAACAGGCTCGGGGTTGAAGGAATACAATCATTATGTACAGCAAAAACACGTGGCCATGAGACCGTGGGCCTTAAACTAAGGCCTTGTTTACACAATTTCTGCTCTGTCAGGAAGGATTTTTTTGGCTGGGAATGTCTATTTTTTTTCTTTCTTTTTTTTTCCTTTCTTTTTTTCACTTTTTTTCCCCTTTCCTTCTTTTCCTTTATTTTTCTCTCCTTATTTTCCTTTCCTTTTTTACTTTTTCTCTCCTTATTTTCCTTTCCTTTTTTACTTTTTCTCTCCTTATTTTCCTTTCCTTTTTACTTTTTTATCTCTTATTTTTTCCTTCCTTTTTACTTTTTCTCCCTTATTTTCCTTCCTTTTACTTTTTCTTTCTTATTTCCTTTCCTTTTTACTTTTTCTTTTTTCCTTTCCTTTTTATTCCTCCTTATTTTCCTTTCCTTTTTCTTTTTCTTTCCTAATTTTCCTTTCCTTTTTTACTTCTCTCCTTATTTTCCTTTCCTATTACTTTTCTTTCCTATTTTCCTTTTTTCCCTTTTTTACTTTTTTTCTCTCTCCTATTTCCTTCATTTTACTTTTCTTTCTTATTTCTTTTTACTTTCTTTATTTCCTTCCTTTTTACTTTTTCTCTCTCCTTATTTTCCTTTCCTTTTTTACTTTTTCTTTCCTTATTTTCTTTTTACTTTTTCTTTATTTTCCTTTCCTTTTTTACTTTTTTCTCTCTCCTTATTTTCCTTTCCTTTTTTACTTTTTCTTTCCTTATTTCTTTTACTTTTTCTTTATTTCCTCCTTTTTACTTTTTCTCTCCTTATTTTCTTTCTTTTCCTTTTTCTCTCCTTATTTTTCTTTCCTTTTTCTTTTTTCCTCTTTTTCCTTTTTTTTCTTTCCTTTATTTTCTTTTTTTTTTTTTTTCCTTTTTTTTCCTTTTTTTTTTCCTTTTTTTTTTTTTTTCCTTTTTTTTCCCTTTTTTTTTTCCTATTTTTTTTCTTTTTTTTTCCCAAAACAATTAAATATTGGCAGTTCTCACTGTGAAAAAAGAGCTATATCCCACCTCGGTATCCACACAGCTAGAACATATTCCCACAGGGAAAAAGGAATAAGAAGAGTACCTTTAGACTGATACAACATTTCCTCAAGTGGAGAAGCTAATATAGCTTTCATTATTCAGTCAAGTTTAAAGCAGTTATGACTTTCTGTTGTTGCTGCTGTTGTTGTTTTCTTCTTTTTGTTATGTTTTGTTTCCCCTACTTTATAGACAAGGCTATGTTTAACAAGCACCAAAACACTTCAGAGTTATTTGGAAGATCAGACAAGCGAGCTCTAGGTTCCGTCGTGTCCTCACCACGTCACAAGAGGACATTGAACACCGAAATACATTCAAAACTCCCATCAGACCCATGCCATGGTTTCTGAAATGATTCACCTGTTTAACAAACACCTTTGGGGGGGGGGGACTTGGGTGGGGTTTTTTTGGCAAGAACTACAAAACAGCCCAGCAGGATCCACAGCTGCTCTGTCAGGCTGAGGATGGGGGGGGGGGGGGGGGGTGGATTTTGTGCCGCCACGCGCTGAAGCCCACCCGGTTGTACAGTGCTCCCACGCCACAAGCCAGGCAGCTGGGAAAGCAGGAAGGACCTGCTGCCTCTTGGGGAGACCAGATCAAACACCTGCTTTGAAAAAGTGGTGGAAGGTTGGGCTTGGTGATCCCTGAGAGGTCTTTTCCGACCTCAAGGGTTGTGTGATTCCAGAGCTTGCTTTCAGCGCACTGAACGGGGAGCAAGGCCTGATTGTTGGGTGCTAATCACTGGATTAATCCCACAGAGTTTAAGGCAAAACTGAGCCATAGCAGTAGCTGAGATGCACATTTATGGTATTTTTCTTACTGCAGACACAGCAGCAGTCAAGCTTTCCATGTTTTCAATGCAGGTCTGTGTTAAAACAAGCCCCTACTGCAAAGAAGCATCATTCCCCTGTCCCTCTAGCATGGAAGCCTTTGAGGAGGTGGCTTCTAGATCATTGCAGACATCTAAATCATTTGAGATAGGCAATAAGCATCATTTCCCTGTCCCTCTAACATGGAAGTCTTGAGGAGGTGGCTTCTAGTCATTGCAGACATCTAATCATTTGAGATAAGCAATAAGCATCATTTCCCGTCCCTCTAACATGGAAGTCTTTGGGGAGTGCTTCTAGATCATTGCAGACATCTAAATCATTTGAGATAAGCCATAAGCATCATTTCCCTGTCCCTCTAACATGGAAGTCTTTGAGGAGGTGGCTTCTAGATCATTGCAGACATCTAAATCATTTGAGATAAGCCATAAGCATCATTTCCCTGTCCCTCTAGCATGGAAGCTTTGAGGAGGTGGCTTCTAAATCATTGCAGATATCTAAATCGTTTGAGACACTGGCACAGGTTGCCCAGGGAGGTGGTGGAAGCCTCATCCCTGGAGGTTTTGAAGGCCAGGCTGGATGTGGCTCTGAGCAGCCTGCTCTAGTGTGAGGTGGGTGGGAATTGGCTGATCCTTGGGGTCCCTTCCAACCCTGACAATTCTATGATACCGTGATTTCTGGGAGATAAGCTGCAAAGGGGTTTTCAGTCCTCACTTAAAAAGAGGTGGCTGGACCAATTGGTGATGTGAAGGCCCCAAGCAGATGTTGAGGGCCCATCATTGCTTTTAGCTGTGATTGTACCAGTCTGGCTGATACAACCTGACTGACTGCATCAAGAACAGCTCCTGGCTGTTTTGAAGGACACAAGTGAGCTCCCAAGAGTTAAATGCTCAACAGTTCAGTGTATCATCTTCCCCAGATGTTTCATTAGATGCAGGATGCTGCTAAAATTAAGTCCCCAGTTTTCAGCTAAACCACAAGATTATCATTTCCATGTCAATACACAGAATTAAACTCATGCTAAACACTCTTCTTCCAGAGCTGAAGCAACAAAGTTCTCCTACTTAAAACAGAAGACATTACCAGGAGTCATGGCAGCTAGTTTTCAGTTGGCCTGATTAAAAACCCCTTTACACATCATTCCTCAGCTTTTGCTTTCATGCTGCAAGCTAATTTCAAGTCTTCTTGAGGGGGGGAAAGCAAAGAAAACTAACATTTCAGGGGGGTTGTGCTAATGTTTAAAGGGCTATGAGAGGAAGATCCTGGAGGGGAACAAACTCCCTAGATCTTCCAAGTGACAGAAGGTACAGGTGTCCTCCCACTCCAACCCCTCTGGCACACCAAGAAAGAACCAGTAGTCTGCTGCAGAATTGTTAAGGAGTTATGATGCAATTAGATGAAAAGCTTGCATTTTAGGGATAACTGACCTGCAGAATTTCACCACTGTTTCCAGTAAGGAAGGGCCTGATCTTACAAGGCCTCTTGCATTAAAGCCACTCTGCCTTCCTAAAGCTGCCTACTGAGCACAGCCCTTTCACTCACACCCTGGCTTCACGGGGTCAGCACCCAAACACAGATGAAAACTGGCATTCAAAATGACTCAATAGTAGGCAAAACAGCAATACTGGCCTTTATCTTTCCTTCTTTAAAACACTGTCCTTAGCTAAGTGGAGGCCACCCCCCAATGCCTTTCGCCTCTCCTAAGACCAGCCTGATCTAGTGTAGAGTGTCCCTGCCCATGGCAGGGGGTTGGAACTAGATGATCCTTGTGGTCCCTTCCAACCCTAACTGCAACTATGAAACTATAAGACAGAGCTCAAGATTGACAACCTGTGTGGCAAGTTAGGTGTTTCATGTGGCACATAAAAGAGCACAAAGTTGTCTTCTAAAAAAAAAAGGGGGGGGAAAAACCCCAAACAGCATTTGTATTAAAACTCTTCCAAGGGATAAACATCTCCTGAATGCACGTCTGGAATTCTAAAGGACAGTCGTTAGGATGCTCTCTTGGTACATCACAAAGGATGTGCTGGCTGGAGGTACATCCCACAATAAAACCAAAGGGGGGGGAAGAGGGAAAATGAAGGGGGGAAATTAAAAAAGAGGGGGAAAAAATAGGGGGGAAGGGAAAAAAAAAGGGGGGCGAAAAATAGGGGGCAAAAAAAAAAGATGAAAGGGGGGGGGGAGGGAAAGAGGAAAAAGAAAATAAAGCCCACCCCTCCAAAATCCCCAAAGGCTAAATCCTTGTCAGTGCGAAGCAAATGAAGGCCAAACTTGCAAGACATGGAAAGAACAGTTAAAAGGCTCAGATGGAAAGGAGAAATAAATTCCACTAACAATAGGCCCTTTTGTCCTGGCTCCCTCTGTATGATTACTGCAAGGAAACTGTTAAGTAGGGGGGGGGTGGTTTTTTTTTTGAGGGGGGGGGGCGGGTAGCAGATAATGGGATTCTGTGGAGCTTTCACAGGTTGGCACCGGCTGGAACAGCTGAGTTTTGAAGGCACTCTATGGACACAAGGTTGCTGTTGGCCCTGCATCACATATAGGAAGTCTTTGCACTTTCAGAGAGCTAGTCATCAAAATCAGTTATTGCCAACCCAAAGGAAAAAAAACACCAACACAACCCAAAAGCAAACAAACAAACAAAAAAACAACCCACAAAAGCAAACCCCAAAACAAACAAACAAACAAAAGAAAAACCAACGAAACAGCCTGGGCACAAACCCACCACCGCTCCCACCCGCCAAGGAAGGAACAAGGCACACAAAAAAGGAAATCACACACGCACGCACGCCTCAAAAATTGTGCAGATTTGTAACATTTTCACAGCTGATTTCAAAACAAACCGAACGACAACAACCAAAAAAAAAAAGACAACAACAAAAAATACCCAACGAAATGAACGAAACCCAAACAAACCGACCAAACGAAACCAAACAGGAGAAACCAACCAACCACGCTACCACTCTCCTGCACACTCCCATCCGATACAGCAGGTAAACAAAATAGAGGATTATTTCACGAATCATCAGCAGACACTTGCTGCCCCCCCACACGCACTGCACTGGCACCAGTGTTGGAGGCGCAGTCCCAGTTCAGATGTGCAATTCTCCCGGCCGGACGCCCCCCCCGGCACAGCCACCCCAACTTTGCATAGAGATCCTCGGGCCGCCGGCGGGGGCTCCACGCGTGTCTGGGGTTGGGGGGGCAGATGGGCACCGCTCTTCTCGGCGTGTCCCGGGGCGGGGGCTCGGTCTCCGGGAGGGAGGCTCAGCACCGCTACCGCCGATCTCCTCGGCGTGCCCCCGGGGGCCCCCCCCCCCGCCCCGGCTCCGTTCTCTCGGGCTTGCAGGCTCCGCTCCTCCCCGGAGCTCTCCGCCCCGTGCCCGCTGCCAGCGCGGGGCAGACACAAATATTCAACGACCAAGACGGGACGAAACGTACATGCCGAAAAAAGCCACATTTCCAACGCGATGATTTCTTCTTTCTCGATTTTTTTTGTTTTGCTTTGTTTTGTGTGGGGGGGGTGTGTGTGTTCGTTTCGGCGGCTCGCCGAGGGCGGGCTCCGGCCGGGGCTGCGGGGCCGCTCCCGCCGCCGCCGCTCCCCCGCCGGCCGCCACCGCCGTGTCCCCGCAGCCAGCCCCCGCTGCCCTCAGAGGATGGCGCAGGAGGAGCAGCACTGCTCGTCCCCGTTGGGCTGCGAGGCGTAGTTCATCTGCCTGACGATCTCCGCGAAGAGCTCGTCCACCGAGGCTTTGTTTTTGGCCGAGGTCTCCATGAAGGGGCAGCTCCACTCCTCGGCCAGGGCTTTGCCCTCCCCGAAGGAGACCTCCCGCTCGCCCTCCAGGTCCACCTTGTTGCCCACCAGGATCATGGGCACCCTCTCGTACCTCTTCACCCGGATGATCTGGTCCCGCATGGGCTTGATGTCCTGGAAGCTCTGCTGGTTCACCAGGCTATAGACCAGGATGAAGCCCTGCCCGTTCTTGATGTAGAGGTCCCGCATGGAGGCGAACTGCTCGGTGCCCGCCGTGTCCAGGATCTCCAGCACCGACGGCGAGGAGTCCACCTCGATCTCCTTGCGGTAGAAGTCCTCGATGGTGGGGTCATACTTCTCGATGAAGGAGCCCGTCACGAACTGCACGGTGAGGGCGGACTTGCCCACGCCGCCCGAGCCCAGCACCACCACCTTGTACTCCCGCATGGCTCCCGGCGCGCCGCCTCCCTCGGCTCCCGCTCGGGGCTGCCGCTTCCCTCCCGCCCTCACGGCGGGCGGAGAGAGGGAGGCGAAGGAGGGAAGAAGGGAGGGAGGGCACGGAGGAGGAGGAGGAGGAAGAGAGAAGGAGCGTGCACGCCCCGCCGGGCGCTCACTGGCGCCGTGCGGTGCCCTCCGGGGCGGGGAAGGGGCGGCCGCGCTACGCGGAACCGCGCCGCGCCCCGCGGGCGGACGCCGCGCTCCGAGAGGCGCCTGCGCAGAGCCGCCGCCGGCGGGGAAGGGGAAGAGGAAGGGAAGGAAGAAGAGAGTGAGAAAGGCTCTGGTAGCGGCCCGCTGCCCGCGGCGGGACGGCGTTGCTGCGGCCCATGTGGCCCCGCGGCCCGCCCCGGTCCAGCGCCACCAGCCTGCCGCCGCCGCACGCCCACGTTGGCTTCCCGGGCCGGGCAGCAGCGCCCCGCTCCGCCCTGCTCGGCAGGCCCCCGCCGCTGCGCGGCGGGAGCGGGGTTGATTGGGACCGCGGGAGTGTCCCGGCCGCCAGCATCCTTAGGGAGGCAGTGGAGGGGTTCCCTCCGGAGCGGCTCCGGGGCGCGCCGTGTGCCCTCCGCCAGCGGCCTCGGCGCGCCGGGGGAGGCACTGGCGGGGCTCAGGGGTGGACCGAGCTCGCCCGACGCGGGCAGAGTCGCGCTGACCCCGGCCTGCCGGCGGCTCCAGATACCCCTGCCCCCTTATCGGCGCAGGGCACGGCCGGTTATCTGCCCCCCGCGGGCCCTGACGCTCTATCGGCCCTGGCCAGGGGCACCGGGTACCAGCGTTCCCGTGGGAGTGGCTGCCTGCTGCAGCCCACGCAGGAGTGACCTGGAGGGCATGAGGGTCCCTGAGCGGCCGCTTCGGCTCCTTAGCCGAACTCCCTCTGCAGTGCCCATTCCCTGCCGGGACAAACCGTCCCTGATGGGAAAAGGTTCCCCAGGAGAGAGGGCTGGGGCTGGCCAGGCTGTGTGCTCTCTACCCCGAGCTGGGAGGAGACCGCAGCAGCTGCTCAGCAACTCCTTCCAGGACACCCCAGCTTCTGTGTCGTCCCTGTCAGGACTGGCTGGTCTCTCAGGCTGAAGATGTGGCAGGTGCCAGCTGTTGGTGCCATGTGCACTGTGTGCCTCTGAGCAGCAGTTTGGCCTGGCGGGGTTGCCTGGTGGGGCTGGGCTGTTTGCCACTGTTTGTAGAAGCCATTCCTTGGCCTTTCCATCAATCAGACATTCCTTTCAAGAGAATATCATTAGTTATTTTGGCAGCTTCCAGTCTTTGCTTTACTGTCCTCCCCAGTGCTTCGCTCTTCTCAGTATTTATCCACGTAGGTGGTGGCATGCAGGACCTTTCTACCTGCTTGTTTACAATTTAAACACAGTGCTTGGGGAAACAGGTTGTGTTGTGGGCAAAGGCAAAGGGTTTGAAATAAGTTTTATAAACAGGATTCTGTTGCCCCTGAACAGTGTTCAGAGAGCCTAAAATTTCTGCTGGACGTGCTGGACGTGTCCAGAGCAGGGCCACGAGGAGGAGCAGAGGGCTGGAGCTGCTCTGCTGTGAGCACAGACTGAGAGTTGGGGCTGTTCAGTCTGGAGAAGAGAACGCTCCCAGGAGACCTCATTGTGGCCTTCTAGCATCTGCAGGGGGCTCCAAGCAAGCTGGGGAGGGACTTTTGAGGGTGTCAGGGAGGGATAGGACTGGGGGGGATGGAGCAGAACTAGAAGTGGGGAGCTGAGATGGCTGTGAGGAAGAAGCTGTTCCCCAGGAGGGTGGTGAGAGCCTGGCACAGGCTGCCCAGGGAGGTGGTGGCAGCCTCCTGCCTGGAGGTGTTTGCAGCCAGGCTGGAGGTGGCTGTGAGCAACCTGCTGTGGGGTGAGGTGTCCCTGCCCATGGCAGGGGGTTGGGCTGGCTGAGCCTTGAGGTCCCTTCCAGCCCTGCCAATTCTGTGCTTCAATTCTTTCTTTTTCCAGAATTCAGAGTGCTCAGCCCATGAGTACAGCACTGCCACTGATGCTCTGGGGATCCTTGGTGCCCTTCTCTGCTCTCAGTTGGGCATCATCTGTTCAGAGGTCCATGTTGTAAGCAGGTCCTGCCACAGTTGTTGGGGCTGTGATGAGAACAGGCCCTTCTGGTGTGGCTTCTCCTCAGGAGCCACTGGAGCCAAACCCACAGAGCTGCACAGTGAATTGCTCCTCATTTTCAGCATGGCTGATGAATCCAGGGATGTCTTCGTTCAGCAGTGCTGCTGAGCAAATCCTCAGGCTCTGGGGATGTTGCAGACAGTCATTTCACTTCCTGTACCTGAGATGCTCCCTGGAAATCGTGAGAGAGGTTCTGATTCACTGAGGTGTTAGTGGCTTAGCTGCTTCATCATCCTATAGAAACCACTTGCACTGAGAAGATTCAGAGTGCTCTGGGGGAGTGCTGCTGCTCTGTCACTCCCATCCTGTTAGTCTGTGACACTGGTAGGAGCAGCACACCTTGAGGTAAAAGGAGAACAACTGCTGAGGGTCACCAAGATAAAATAATCTTGAGTTTCTGTACTGTTCAAAGTGCAGAGCTGCAGTGAGGGTTTTTTTTTTCCCCAGCACGGGCCAAATGTCAGTGCTCACTCACCTTGAATGTATGCAAATGAGCAAAGTGGCTCTGAATTAGTTCTTAATTCAGTGGCACACAAAGAAATCTTCAGTTTGTGCTCGCCAGCAGGATGGTTTGGGTCGGTTGGAGTTCCTTTGGTGGAGGTTGAGGAAGGAGGAGACATCTGAGCTCAGCTGAGTTCATTGAGGCATTTGTGAGCTTTAATAACTGCTTGAAAACCAGTGGTGGTTTTAGGTTGTTGTGTGGATATTGGATCAATAAAACCTCCTCTCCCTTCAGCAGCAGCTGCCAGTGGCCTTGGTTTGTTTGTCACAATGGTGTCTGGCATTCAGCGTGTCCCCCGGTCTGAAGCAATGAGTTTCCTTTTGCCTGTTTAATTGGGGTTGCTCCTGTTGAGTAGTGGTGCTGTGTTCAGCACTCAGCCCGAAAATATCCTGGCAAGCTGTAACCAGAAGTCAGCAAGATTCTGTGCCTGGGATGTAGGACTCCTTTCAGGAGTAACAGTGGAAGCAGCTGGCTGTCTTTGAACCTGTCAGCAGTGGGCTCTGTCCTGCTGTCTTCCACTCAGTCCTTCATACAACCCCAGCATGGTGGAGTTGGAAGGGAAGGGACCTCTGGAGATCGTCCAGTCCACCCCCCCTGCTCGAGCAGGGCACCCACAGCAGCTTGTCCAGCAGCACAGTGGCCAGGGTGGGGGTTGGAAGCTCTCCACAACCTCTCTGGGCAGCCTGCTCCAGGCCTCCAGCAGCCTCACACCAAACAACTTTCTCCTCCTGCTCAGATGGAACCTCCTGGGTTTCAGTTTGTGCCCAGTGCCCCTTGGCCTGTCCCTGAGCACCACTGGCAAGAGTCTGACCCCAGCCCCTTGCCCCCCAGCCTCTAGCTCTTGCTGAGCATTGCTCAGCTCCCCTCTGGGGCTGCTCCTCTCCAGGCTCCGCAGCCCCAGGGCTCTCAGCCCTTTCCTCCTCACAGGCATGCTCCAGATCCCTCAGCATCTTCATACCCTCATTTTTTTCTTTCCAGTAACCCTAAATGCAGGTCAGAAGGTGATGAAATACATCACTCTAATTGGCCTCCTCTGCTGCCAGGCTCTGCCCCAGGGGCTGTGCAAAGAGCTGGGGGCTTCTGTGTCTGGGCGATGCGGTTGGTTCTGAACTGCACTCGTTTCCCTGCATTCCAAAGTGCAGAAGATTCACACTGAGGAGAGAAAAGACCTTTCACAATCTTCATCAAAGCCAGCAGCCTGGCATGCCAGCAGTGCTTGACTCTAGTAATTAACTTGTCTGCACCCTGAGTTACTCTCGCTAGCTCTTTGTGGCAGTGTGGATCTGGAGCAGGGCTGCCTGGTGGCTGTTTATCTGCAGCCAGTGGCGTTAGGTGTTCTTCTTCTGGAAGCACAATGTCTGCACAAGGAGCTCAGTGAGATAGTCAGGGTAATTCCCTGGGCAGACCAGTTTTATTATAAGTGAAACTGTTCCATCTGCTCAACACCCAGATAAGCAGAAAGAAGCTGATAAGACAAAGGGCTGAGTGACTCAGGCCCAAGGTCCTGCTGGGTGCTGCCAGTGGGGCTGGTTGCAGTGGGGTGAGCTGGCTTCTCCCCTGACTCAACCAGCTGAAGCTGTCTCCCTCCTGCCAGCTATTTCCTGAGCAGGAGCTGGGTTGTGCAGAGTCATCCTTTTCCTGCTGCTCTGGGCTGGAGGGCAGTGTGCTCCCCTCTGCTCTGCCCTGCTCAGGAGCCCTGGGCAGCCCTGCATCTGGAGTGTGGTTGTCCAGTTCTGGGCACCTCAGTTCAGGAAGGACCTCAGGGAACTGCTTGAGAGGGTCCAGCACAGAGCCACAAAAATGATGAAGGGAGTGGAACATCTTCTGTATGAGGAGAGCCTGAGGGAGCTGAGGGCTCTGGAGCTTGGAGAGGAGGAGCCTGAGAGGTGACCTCCTTGCTGTTGATCAAGATGTGCAGGGTGAGTGCCCAGAGGCTGGAGCCAGGCTCTGCTGGGGGCTGCCCAATGCCAGCACAAGGGGCAGTGGGGGAAGCTGAGGCAGAGGAAGTGCCATGGAAACAGGAGGAACATTTTTATTCCCCTGTGAGGGTGACAGAACCCTGGAACAGGCTGCCCAGGGGGGCTGTGGAGTCTCCTTCTCTGGAGATACTCCAAACCCACCTGGCTGTGTTTTCCTGTGTGATCTGCTCTGGGTGACGCTGCTCTGGCAGGGGGCTTGGTCTGGTTGAGCTTTGGAGGTCCCTTCCAGCCCCTGGCACGGTGTGATTCTGTGCATGTCTTGGGGAAAGGTAGCCTCACTGTGGCTTCCCTCTGCAGCCAGCTTGCCAAGTGCTGGAACAGCCACCTTTCAGTCCTCGAGCACTAGCAGCAGCTGCTGGTGGGTGTAAATAAATAGTTGGGGGGGGGATTTTTTTCCCTTTCTTTTTAAAAAGTGAGACATAAGCAGAAAGAAAAAAAACCAACTTCATTATTTCCATCAAAAACCCTGCCAGAGATCTTATCACTACTGGAAAAAAATAGCCTGAGCTGCCAGGATTGATAGCAGCTCCCTCGGCTTGGTGTGATAATGCCACTTTATTTTTACTTATGCAGAATCCTGTTCAAATATCCCCCTCAGAGATGTGATGTTTGCAGTCAAAAATATCCCAAACTGTCAAAGTTTGGGTCAATTTCTCTGCTCTTTCTTAGTTACCAACCCCCTCCTCTTAGGGAGAGGAAAGAAAAAAGAGCTCTCTGGGAAAAGCATCTCAGTGCTTACAGGAGACAAAGCTGCCCCCTGGAAGCGAGGCACCAGGGGGAAAGGGCACACACGGGAAGATCAGGAGCTCCATCTACACATGAGGAGGAGCTGCTTTGGTTGCAGGGTGATGGGTCTGGAAAAGAGCAGCCTGGGCAGATCTCATCAGTGCTGATCAACACTTAGAGGGTGGACATCAGGAGGGTGGGACCAGGCTTTGTTCAGTGGTGCCCAGGGACAGGACAAGGGGCAGTGGGCACAAAGGGGAACATCACAGTTCCATCCAGCATGGGGAGGAACTTCTTAGCTGTAAGGGTCACAGAGCACTGGAACAGGCTCCCCAGAGGGGTTGTGGAGTCTCCTTCTCTGGAGACTTTCAGGACCTCTCTGGGTGCATTCCTGTGTGCCCTGTGCTGGATTCTCTGCCCCTGCTCTGGCAGGGGGGTTGGACTGGCTGAACTCCAGAAGACCTTCCCAACCCCTAACATCCTGTGAGCCTGCAAGCATGAGGAGGAACTTCTTTCATTTGAGGGTGACAGAGCCCTGGAGCAGGCTGCCCAGAGAGGTGGAGGAGTCTCCATCTCTGGAGACTTTCCAAAGCCACCTGGATGTGCTGCTCTGTGACCTTCTCTAGGTGACCCTCCCTTGGCAGCAGGCTTAGACTCAATGACCTCCAGAGGTCCCTTCCAACCCCTACCACTCTGTGATGATGTGTGAGTCCTGCTGTAAATGCTCCTTGGACGTGGACCAAGTGCCTCCCAAAGTGCCCACTTTTGTCAGCAAGTCCCAGGAGCAGAATCCCTGCAAGCAGAAGGAATGGGATAGAAAGGTTGGGGCAGAGAGCAGAAGCCCCTGGTGTGGCAGCTCTCTCTTGCACAGCTCTTCCCACAAGCACAACCCCCAGAGCAGGCAAAAGGCCTGGTGATGGTTTCCCTGTGCAGAGAGTCGGATTGGGAGCTCTGGCTGCTCCCTGGGTGCCGTGGGATGCTCTGCAAGCCCAGGGACGGGAGCTGCAGCTTGTCTTTCACAGCCAGAGGTCCCTTCTGTGATTCTTCACCACAGCAGCAGTTGGCAGAGAAGGTGCTGGAGATTTAGGTAAGCATTAGGAACAAAGCAGAGAACACTTCTCCACTCCTGTGTGCTGCACTGAGCTGTGTGTAGGTGTGGTGGAACAGCTTTTTGGAACCATAAATGTAATCTTGATAGCACTTGCCTGGAAACAGCCCCATTGTATGTTAATGACAGTGGTGTGATCAGCCTGGGGTGAAACCAGTGACTAAGACAGAAAATCAACTTCCTGTCTGCAGCAGGAGCCCTGCTGAACAGAAAGGGGAAAAAAAAACCACCCAGCCCAGCATTTCTCCTGTGACACCACAGCACATGGCAGCAGCAACGGCCGGCAGCAGCGTTCAGGTGCAGCCACAGGCTCCCATCTGGGGAGCCTGCACTCCTTCATTCCTTTAAGTCATGGAGTCAGCCAGGTTGGAAGAGACCTCCAAGATCCTCCAGTCCAACCTGTCCCCCAGCCCCATCCCATCAGCTGGACCATGGCACTGAGTGCCTCAGCCAGGCTCTTTTTAAACACCTCCAGGGATGGGGACTCCACCACCTCCCTGGGCAGCACATCCCAAGGGCCAAACTCTCCTGCTGGGAAGAACTTCTTCCTAATATCCAGCCTGAACCTCCCTTGGCACAGCTTGAGACTGTGTCCTCTTGTTCTGGGGCTGGCTGCCTGGGAGAAGAGACCAACCCCCACCTGGCTACAACCTCCCTTCAGGAAGTTGGAGAGAGCAAGAAGGTCTCCCCTGAGCCTCCTCTTCTGCAGGCTAAGCAACCCCAGCTCCCTCAGCCTCTCCTCCCAGGGCTGTGCTCCAGACCCCTCCCCAGCTCTGTTGCCCTTCTCTGGACACCTTCCAGCAGCTCAATGTCCTTCTTAAACTGAGGAGCTCAGAACTGGACCCAGGACTCAAGGTTTGGCCTGACCAGTGCTGAGCACAGGGCAGAATGAGCTCCCTGCTCCTGCTGGCCACACTCTTCCTGCTGCAGGCCAGGATGCCATTGGCCGCCTTGGCCGCATGGGCACACTGCTGGCTCATGTTCAGCCTACTATCAACCAGTACCCCCAGGTCCCTTTCTGCCTGGCCTCTCTCCAGCCCCTCTGACCACAGCCTGCAGCACTGCATGGGGTTGTTGTGGCCAATGTGCAGCCCCTGGCACTTGGATGTGTTCAATCTCCTGCCCTTGGCCTCTGCCCATCTGTCCAGCCTGGCAAGGTCGCTCTGCAGAGCTCTCCAACCTTCCAGCAGATCAACTCCTGCTCCCAACTTGGTGTCATCTGCAAATTTACTGATGATGGACTCCATCCCCTCCTCCAGATCATCAATAAAGATATTGACCAGGCTGGGGCCCAGCACTGATCCCTGGGGGGCACCACTGGTGCCTGGCTGCCGGCTGGCTCTGGCACCATTCACCACCACTCCCTGGGCCTGGCCCTCCAGCCAGTTCTTGACCCATTTCAGAGTGAATCTGTCCAAGCCATGAGCTGCCAGCTTCTCCAGGAGTTTGTTGTGGCAGACAGTGTCGAAGGCTTTGCTGATGTCCTCCAGCAAGGAGCTCTGCCTGACAGTCTGCTGTGGAATGGATGCCTTCCAATGTGATCTGAACCCTGCGTGGAGGTGAGGTGGGAGAGCTGCTGAAGCAGCAGACAGCAGGTCCCAGACTGGGGGCTGGGATTTTATTCCATGTAAGCAATGACTCCAGCAGCCTGCCTTTGGGCTCAGGGTGGTGGTGGAAAGCTGGGCTTGTAAGTATTGGTAGCTATTAGGCTCCAGGGATTTTCCCCTAAGGAGTGAGGAAAGAAGCACACTCACAGCATCCTGGAATGGGTTGGGTTGGGACAGACCTTCAAGACCATCTAGTTCCAACTCCCCTGCCATGGGCAGGGACACCACCCAGCCCAGCCTTGAGCACCTCGAGGGAGAGGACATCAAGGTTGAGGACCTTGATGGGTTGAGGGTTGGACTTTGAGGTCTCTTCCAACCAGATGTATTCTGGGATCCACAACCTCCCTGGGCAACCTGTTCCAGTGTCTCTCCACCCTCACTGTGAAGAGTTTCTTCCTCATCTCCAGTCACTGTGAAAAAATGAGAGTACACAGAATCCTTTGGGCTGGAAGAGGAAGGAAGTATCCCACAAGAAAGCAGAGCTGTAGTCCCTTCCTTTTTGACTGCCTGTGGCCATTGCAGAGGGGCAGATGAATCCAAGAAGTCCATAACCATGGTGTGGATAACCTCTCACTGCTGTGAGGAAGGGGCCTGTGGGTGGGAGCAGGAGGGGAAACTGTTGCCCCAGAACAAGAGAAAGCAGAACACTTCCTCCATTCATTAGCAGGAAAAAGTGGTTCCAACACAGAGAAAACAGCAAAGGTTTTCATTTGCTGGGCTCTTTGGAGGTTTTCGGTGGCCAGGGTGGAATTTGTGGTTGCCCAAGGGATGTCCTCTCCCTAGAGGTGTCCAAGGCCAGGCTGGATGAGGCTTTGAGCAAGCAGGGCTGGTGGGAGGTGTCCCTGCCCAGGGCAGGGGGGTTGGAACTGGATGATCCCGAAGGTCCCTTCCAACCCAACCCGTTCTGTGACTCTATGAGTTTAAACCCAGTGTGGATCCACTTCTGGATTGGAACGGAGCACCTGGTGCTGTTGCCATCCCCAGCTGACCCTTTCCACACCCAGAGCCTGCTTTGTGTCCCAAGCTGTGTGACGTCTCCCTGGACTCCTTCAGAGCAGAGTGAGCCAGGCTGGCCCCAAGCCCTGTGTCACTCACAGCTAAGAGCTAACCCTGGGCTGGCCTGCAAGGAGGTTGTCCACAGCTTCCTTTTTCCCCTGCCAGCTCTCGTGGAGCCTTTAGTGTAGCTTCAGTTGCGAGAGGGATGGAGGAAGCTGAGCCTCAAATCCCAGCAGGTGTTTGCAAAGTGAGGGCATTTAAACCCTGAGCCTCCTTTGTGCCACTTGAGTCTGCCTGCTGAGAACATTCATGTGGGCTGCAAGGGGCAGAGGCCGCGGCTGGAGCATGGGCTGCAACAAACCCAGCTGAGCTGTGGAAGCACTTCGCTTTTTCGAGCCCCAGGGACGTTTTGTATCAGCTCACATCTCACCTGACAGATCACTGTGGCTTTGCTGACTGACTCCTCCTGTCTCCTGTGTTGCCATCTTTTATCTTTCAGGCTCCTCAGCCAGATCAGTTAAGGCTGAAGGAGACTAAAAGTAGCATTTCTGATGGCAGTGGCTGTGAAAGACAAGCTGCAGCTCCCGTCCCTGGGCTTGCAGAGCATCCCACGGCACCCAGGGAGCAGCCAGAGCTCCCAATCCGACTCTCTGCACAGGGAAACCATCACCAGGCCTTTTGCCTGCTCTGGGGGTTGTGCTTGTGGGAAGAGCTGTGCAAGAGAGAGCTGCCACACCAGGGGCTTCTGCTCTCTGCCCCAACCTTTCTATCCCATTCCTTCTGCTTGCAGGGATTCTGCTCCTGGGACTTGCTGACCAAAGTGGGCACTTTGGGAGGCACTTGGTCCACGTCCAAGGAGCATTTACAGCAGGACTCACACATCATCACAGAGTGGTAGGGGTTGGAAGGGACCTCTGGAGGTCATTGAGTCTAAGCCTGCTGCCAAGGGAGGGTCACCTAGAGAAGGTCACAGAGCAGCACATCCAGGTGGCTTTGGAATGTCTCCAGAGCAGGAGACTCCTCCACCTCTCTGGGCAGCCTGCTCCAGGGCTCTGTCACCCTCAAATGAAAGAAGTTCCTCCTCATGCTTGCAGGCTCACAGGATGTTAGGGGTTGGAAGGTCTTCTGGAGTTCAGCCAGTCCAACCCCCCTGCCAGAGCAGGGGCAGAGAATCCAGCACAGGGCACACAGGAATGCACCCAGAGAGGTCTTGAAAGTCTCCAGAGAAGGAGACTCCACAACCCCTCTGGGGAGCCTGCTCCAGTGCTCTGTGACCCTTACAGCTAAGAAGTTCCTCCCCATGCTTGGATGGAACTGTGATGTTCCCCTTTGTGCCCACTGCCCCTTGTCCTGTCCCTGGGCACCACTGAACAAAGTCCCACCCTCCTGATGTCCACCCTCTAAGTATTGATCAGCACTGATGAGCTCCCCCTCGGGCTGCTCTTTTCCAGGCTAACCAGCCCCAGCTCTCCCAGCCTTTCCTCATCGGAGAGGTTCCAGTCCCCTCAGCACCTTTGCAGCTGAGCACCTCTTGCTGTCACGGAGGCAGGCGAGCTGTGGGTCCCTCAGCTTCACCTTCAGTCCTTAAGGCAGCAAGAGGAAAGTGATGAAAGCCGAGAGGAGGAGGTGGCTGCCCCCTGGAGCTGTGTGTGGAAGGCAGAGGCAGGCTGCAGGCTCAGCACATCTGTGTGGCTGGGAGGCCAGATGGGCAGCGGCCGTGTCCGGAGCGGCTGCCCTGGGGGTTGGCAGCCCTGCTGAGGGCCACGTGGCAGGCAGGGCACTGCAAACCTTTCCAGTGCCACTTCCATCATTGCACTCATCAGCCAGCTGAGGAGAACATGCAAGGCAAGGGTTCAGGCTGCCCAGGGGGGCTGTGGAGTCTCCTTCTCTGCAGAGATTCGAGATCCACCTGGGTGGGTTCCTGTGTGACCTGCTCGGGGGGATGCTGCTCTGGCAGGGGGCTTGGACCAGTTGAGCTTTCAAGGTCCCTTCCACATTCTGGGATGCTGTGAAAGCTCTGAAGTTGCCCTGTTCTTTGTGTGTGTTTGTGGTGTAACCAGCAAAGTTCTGCTGCTGCCTCCTGAGCAGCTGAGAAGGTTCACGTTTCAATATTGATTACTCCTTGGATATCTGTAGGCTTCTGTTTGAGTATTTTGATGTGATTTGGAGGTAAACACATCAACAGAGGAGATAAGGGGGTTTGAAAGAGAGCTAAGACCCCCTTCAGGCTCAGATTGCTGCTGTTATCTCAGTAGCCTTCAGACCTCTTGAAGTCCTCTAAGAAAATGTTCTGATTGCTTTAGCAGGGCTGCTCCTCAAGGCTGCTGAGGCTGGAGGGATCATTGTGGCTGACCACTGATTGTGTCACCAGCCTGAATCCTGTCTCATCTGTCAGGCCAGCTTAAGGTGAATGCTGGGGCAAGCTGAGTCTTGCAACACCTGGCCTCTGCAGATAACCCTACCTAGGCTGGCTGCAGGCCAGCTCCTCATGCAAACAGCTGACAGCAGACCCATTGAGAGTGAGCAGATAAGGCACAGGGATGTTGATGCTGCTTGATCTGTTCCATGCTGTCAGGCAGGGCAGTCAGGAATGCTGGGGTGACCCCAGCCCCTGGAGGGTTTGTTTGAAGGCTGGATCCCCTCACACTGTCAGGCCACTGCAGCCCCTCAGGGCCATGGTGGGCTTGAGGGTTGGACTTGATGACCTTCGAGGTCTTTCCCAGCCAAACCCCTGCTCTGGCCTGGCTGGGGAAACCCCCCACTGAGTTTTTCTGCAGGCCTTTCTGCACACCACAGTCTTCAAGTGCAGCCAGAAATACCAAATATTGTCACTCCCTGAGTCTGTTTCTAGCTCTCTGTGCTTTGTCCCAGGTAACTCCAGTAAGGTGACACCACAGGAGAACCCTGGCCCTGCTGGCCAAGAGGGCCAATGGGGTCCTGGGGTGCATTAGGAGGAGTGTGTCCAGCAGATCCAGGGAGGTTCTCCTCCCCTTCTACTCTGCCCTGCTGAGACCTCACCTGGAATACTGCAGCCAGCTCTGGGCTCCCCAGTTCAAGAGGGACAGGGATCTGCTGGAGAGAGTCCAAAGGAGGGCCACAAGGATGCTGAAGGGACTGCAGCACTGCTGGTGGGGAGAGGCTGAGAGCCCTGGGGCTGGTTAGTCTGGAGAGGAGAAGACTAGAGGGGATCTGATCAATGTCTATCAATATCTGAGGGCTGGAGGTCAAGAGGGATGGGACAGGCTCTGCTCAGTTGCTCCCTGGGATGTGTGGTGGGTTGAAGTTCCCCCTTAAATTTTAAAGGCATAGCCTAAGACCAGCACAACAGAACAAGGGCCAATAGATAGAAACTGCAGCACAGGAGGTTCCACCTCACCATGAGGAGGAACTTCTGCACTGGGAGGCTCACAGAGCCCTGGAGCAGGCTGCCCAGGGGGGTTGTGGAGTCTCCTTCTCTGGAGCCTTTCCAGCCCTGTCTGGATGTGTTCCTGTGTGACCTGTGCTGGATTCTCTGCTCCTGCTCTGGCAGGGGCTTGGACTGGATGATCTCTTTGGGCCCCTTCCAGCCCCTGCCATCCTGTGAGCCTCTGAGCCAGCAGCAGCTTCTCTCTGTGCCTGCTCGGAGTGCAGCAGTGAGCCCAGCCCAAACTGGTCCTGTCATGTGAGAAGAGTATACCGGAAAGACCAGACTCCAAGTGACTTCAAAGGGGAGGTGATTCTGTTTGTAATCCCTCCCTTAGCACGGGTGAGGGACCTGCAGCAGGCTCCTGGAGACAGGTCCCACGGTGCTTTGCCAAGTGGAGTGTGACTTGCCTGGGAACCGAGGGTGAGTGACTGACAGCAGTGATGTGCTCGGAGAAGCTGGTCCCCAGGAGAAGGGGAAAGCCACGAGCTGCTTTAGGTACAAGAAGCATGACCCCAGCACAGAATTGACTTCAGGGAATTGTTTGGGTTGGAAAAGCCCTCCAAGATCACCCAGTCCAACCTTCAACCCAGCCCCACCATGGCCACCAGACCCCAGCCCCAAGTGCCATGGCCACAGCTTTCCTGAACCCCTCCAGGGCTGGGGACTCCCCCACCCCCCTGGGCAGCCTCTGCCAGTCCCTGACCACTCTGGCAGCAATGAAATTGTTCTTCATCTCCAACCTAACCCTCCCTTAGCACAGTTTCAGGCCATTTCCTCTCCTTCTATCACCTGAGACTAGGAAGAAGAGACCAACCCCCACCTCACTGCAGCCTCCTCTCAGGTCTCACCCAGATCTCCACCCAGCTAGGTGATCAGTTCTGTGTATTTGCTCTGTCACATCCCTTCATGCTGAAGCAGCCTGGCTACATCAATTTACTTCTCATTAATTAGTTTAAAAGGTTTTTGCTTGCACTGTACTCTGGGAGGGATGTAAACCTGGCTGGTTTGAAAAGAGACCAAGCCCCAGCTCACTGCAAGCTCCCTTCAGGGAGGTGTAGAGAGCAGTGAGACCTCACCTTGGGGTTTGCTTCCCTTGGAAAGGAGCAGAGGATCATAGCATCACAGAAGTGTCAGGGTTAGAAGGGACCTCAAGGCTCAGCCAGTTCAAACCCCCTGCCATGGGCAGGGACCCCTCACCCCACAGCAGGTTGCTCACAGCCACCTCCAGCCTGGCTGCAAACACCTCCAGGCAGGAGGCTGCCACCACCTCCCTGGGCAGCCTGTGCCAGGCTCTCACCACCCTCATGGGGAACAACTTCTTCCTCACAGCCAATCTCAATCTCCCCACTTCTAGTTCTGCTCTATCCCCCCAGTCCTATCCCTCCCTGACACCCTCAAAAGTCCCTCCCCAGCTTTCCTGGAGCCCCCTGCAGATCCTGGAAGGCCACAATGAGGTCTCCTGGGAGCCTTCTCCTCTCCAGCCTGCACAACCCCAGCTCTCTCAGCCTGTGCTCAGAGCAGAGCAGCTCCAGCCCTCTGCTCCTCCTCGTGGCCCTGCTCTGGACACCTTCCAGCCCCTCCAGATCCTTCCTGGCACAGAGGCTCCAGCACTGGACCCAGAGCTGCAGAAGAAATACCCAGGCTCTTATGAACCTCGCTGGTATGTGGTGAGCATGAACCCTGTGGACCACTTCATAGCTGCAGTTACAACCCACGAGGCACTTGAGAAGTGCTTTGCATGTCCTCAAGTAAGAAACAACAGTAGAAAAAGAGCACACACACACAAATCAGTGAAAGTCAGCTGGGACATTAAGAAACTCCAATAAGCTGAGGTGGTGTAGATCTCATTGCTCTGTGTGGGGTTCTTGAGCACTGGAACAGGCTCCCCAGGGGGGTGGTTGCATGAGAGTGTCCTACACTCAGGCTGTGCCTTCCCTCCCCCTGTGCTGCCAGCACATACAAAAGGCTTCAGCTGCTCCTGGTGGAGCTGGGTGAGTCACAGGGTTGGTCACAGCCTTGGAGCATTGGTTCAGGACCTGTTCAGGACCAGCTCAGGACCAACATCCTGTAATCTGATCCAGGTGACTACAGCCTGCTTGTGTCAGAAGGGTTTGGTGGTGAGGTCCTGGCTTTGTCCTGCAGAGCTCAGTGCAGGGGTAGCAGATGACAGGCTAGGAAGCTCTGGCACTTCAGCACAGGCTCTGCTGAGGTTCTCATTGCTGCCTCACCTCAGTAAGTAAATAAAGCCTTTGAAGGAAGAGACCTTTTTCTCCTGGGGTGCCTGTAGCTCAGCAGGAGCCCCATGGAGATTCCTCCTCTGCCCAGCCACGTCTGGAGCTACCACCAGCTGCTCCTCAGACGCGGAGGAGGGGACACAGCTCTGCTGGAGGCTCAGAGCGTGCAAGAGGGTCCTGGGGCTGCCCTGCCAGCCTGAGCCATGCTGCTCTGTGACTAATGACTTCCACATTTTATCCTTCCACACTCTAGGTAGAAGACAGAGAGACAGAATTACTGAGGCTGGAAAGGAGCTCTGAGATCATCAAGCCCAGCCTGTGACCGAGCAGCACCGCAGCAGCTAAACCCTGACACCCAGACCTGTGTCCTGCTGGAGCTGTGGTTTTGCAGAGCTTGCTCTCTCTCTTCCTTAATCCTGACCTGGAGGATCCTTCCTCACCATGCTAAGAGATTTCCATACCTCCTGTCTCTGAACAGCAGGGAGAGTCTTTCTCTCTCCTGTGCCAGGAGGATTTGTGCTACTCGTGCATCCTTCTCTCCTCATGTGGGGCAGGGGAGGTGATTCTCCCCCTCTACTCCCACCTGGAGCTCTGGGTCCAGTGCTGGAGCCTCTGTGCCAGGAAGGATCTGGAGGTGCTAGAAGGTGTCCAGAGCAGGGCCACGAGGAGGAGCAGAGGGCTGGAGCTGCTCTGCTGTGAGGACAGCCTGAGGGAGTTGGGGTTGTGCAGGCTGGAGCAACCTGGCCTTGAACACCTCCAGGGAGGGGACATCCTTTGCCTGTGTGTTGGAGGAGTACCTGCCTCAACAGCAAGCAGTCCCAGTGATCAGCACAGCACAGCACATGCACTTGCATGTTTCCACGATTCTAGAGGGGAGAGGGAAACCAAACTCCCCTCCTCTTGCCTCCTAATTACTCCTTTCCTGCTGGAAGACAGCAAATGCCAGGAGGCTGCTGCGGGACGGCTAAGTGAGAGGAGCTCCCCATGAAGAGGGCAGTGCTTTGATTAGCTGCTCCAGGAGGGAGGGGGAAAGCTCATCATTAGGAAAACACGGCCGAGGCCGCGTGTGATTTGTTGTAAGCAGCTAATAAATGCAAATGATTCCTTCCCAATGCACCGAGGTCCCAGAGTCACAGAACGTGGCACTAATTGAGTCGATTCCTGCTTGCTGCCTGCTGAGCAGATGGCTTTGTGCTCCTGCTTCACACCAGAGCCTGGGGAACTAAGTGGATAAGAGCTCTGGCCTCTCACCCCTCTGCTTCAGCAGCGCCGTGGGGCTGGTCCTGCGCAGCAGCTCTCCTTAGGCGCGGAGGTGCAGCCCTGCCTTGGCTCCCTTCCGTCCAGGCTTAATCCCCTCCCACAGCTCTGCTCCGGGACAGTTTTCCCGGGCTTCTCAAATGCCTGAGGTTCGGTATCAGAGCACTTGGGAAATCTTGTCAAGGTGGCGTTCACACGGAGGGGAGACTGGGCGGGGTGTGGGTCGGAGGTGCCAAGCTATCCCCAGGTGAGAACGGTGCCTGAGAGCCTGCCGCTGAGCTGGGCTAGCCCGGCGCCGGCTGCCCTGCTCAGCAGAGGGAGGTGCTCAGGACGCAGCTCAGCAAACTGCCTCAAGCAAGGCTACCTGCTGAGGGGGCAGGAAAGCCCAAGGCAGGCTGAGGTCTGACATCCGCAAACAAAAGGTTGAAGGTGGGGAGGTCCAGTCTGACACACGCCGCTTGCAAGGACGGGGAAGGCTGAGGCCCCACAACCCCCCAGGAGGTTTCAAGCCCCATTTGCTGCTCTTGTTTGCAGTCTTGTCTGCTCTCAAATCACCGCTCTTAGCCAAACAAGGTGACAAAAGGAGCCAGATTAGCACACAGGATTAGGCTTCTGCTAGGGGTGGGTAAGCAGTTGGCCAAACACAAAGATGTTGAACATCCAGGCTGGAGAACCTCCAGAGAGGTGAGCCCAGGCCTCTGTGCCTTCACCTCTGGAGCTGTGCACTGAAAACCTTCCAAGCTCTGAGGCAGAATCAGGGCTGAGAGCAGCCACAGCTATGGGATGGACTCAGATGGAGAGTTTGGAGCTGATGAGGGGCTTGAGGAGAGGCTCCTGCAGCCTGCATACAAAGAAGCCAAACCCACTGCAGTTTTCCAGTGTGACCTCCTCCAGAGCCTGAACTGCAGCCCTCTCCCAGACTCACTCCTGCCTGCAGCATCCCAGCCAGGAAAAGAAGCCTGTCCTGGTTTAAGGGACCCCCTGGGGTGGGAGGATCTGCCTAGTTCTCCAGAACCTGTGATTCCCAGCTGTGGGTATCCTGGATCTCCACATCTGCCTCTCTCTGCCAGGGCAGAGCTTCACCCTGTGGGCACCAGAGCTTAAAAGACAGCAGCTAGGCTGGAGAGCCCCAGCCCAGCACACTGCCATTCTCCAGCAGTGCTCCCAGCCTGCCAGCAGCTCCCTGTCCTTCCCCTCCTGCCAGACTCAGCTCTTTGCTGTGCTTCCAAGCTGGACCTTCACTTGGGGTGCAGCAACATCCAGCTCTGCCTTGCTTTCAGGTGTCACTATTAGGTGGCTGTCAGAACAGTGAGGGTGGGGAGAGCCTGGAAGCAGGGAGGTTGTGGCTGTCCCCTCCCTGGAGGTGCTCAAGGCCAGGCTGGATGAGTCCTTGAGCAAGCTGGGCTGTTGGGAGGTGTCCCTGCCCATGGCAGGGGGTTGGAAGTGGCTGATCCTTGAGGTCCCTTCCAACCCAACCCATTCTATGAACAGTTCCATCCCAGAGGTGAGAAAGGCAGAGATGTGTAAAATCAGCACAAACACCCTCAGAGCATCATGGTGCTGAGCACACTGAGCAGGCTGCAGGGGGCTGTTGGAGCTGACTGGCCAGAGAGCATCCTGCCGGTGACCCACACCTCCACCACCATCTCTGGATACAAGGCAGCTTCTGCTGTGCACTGTTGCCTTGGAGATACTTCACAGCCAGCAGCAGGGGCAGGGTTGCCTTGGTGCCCAGGTTGGTGGTTAGAAGCAGGATTTTTCTTCACCAGTTGCCATGTGAAGAAAGAAGGGGCAAGGCCATGCCCTCCCCCTCCACTTGCAGGCTCTGAGGGGTCCCTCCTGTTCCTGCACAGAGCCTCTCTTTGCCTCTGGGGAAGTCTAAGCTGAGCTGCAGCACTGGGTTCACTTGTGGGCACCACAGGATAGGAAAGACACTGAGGTCCTGGAGCATGTCCAGAGAAGAGCAGTGGGGCTGGGGAGGGGTTTGGAGGCCCTGAAGGAGCAGCTGAGGGACCTGGGGCTGTTTAGTCTGGAGAAGAGAAGGCTGAGGAGAGACCTTCTGGCTCTCTACAGCTCCCTGAGAGGAGCCTGGAGTGAGGTGAAGCTGGTCTCTTCTTCCTAGTAATTAGTGATGGGACAAGAGGAAATGGCCTGAGTCATGCCAGGGCAGGTTTAGGTTGGACATGAGGGACAATTCCTCTCCTGCAGGAGTGGTCAGGGACTGGCACAGGCTGCCCAGGGAGGTGGTGGAGTCCCCAGCCCTGGAGGTGTTCAAGAAACCTGTGGCCATGGCACTTGGGGCCAGGGTTTGATGGCCATGGAGGTCTTAGGCTGATGGCTGGGCTCAATCTTAGAGGTCTCTTCCAGCCTTCATGATTCTGTGAGCTAAAGGACACCCACACTCAGGCCCACAGGACACACACCCCCACTTCCCAGGAGACTGGAAAGTCTGAGCATCTCAGTGTTCCTCTGGATGGCTAAAACTGAGGCCCCTGCGATATTCAAAGCCCTGAAAGGAGATTATAAACCATGGGAGTATAAAACTGAGAAGAGAAGCTGCTAACTATGGGATTATCTTTAAGAGGACAGTTTTAAAGCTGCTCTGCTGGCTTAGGAACACATTTTGCAGGAGCATGGCTCTCAGCTTTGTGTTGCAAGGGTAAAGTCAATCAGTGGACTTTATTTGCTCTGATTATTGTCTTCATTACTGCATGGGGCTGCTGGGGGAGGAGAAGCTCAGCAGGAGCCAGCAGTGAGGCACTGGCAGCCCAGAGAGCCAAGCAGAGCCTGGGCTGCAGCAGAAGTGTGGCCAGCAGGGCCAGGGAGGGGATTCTGCCCCTCTGCTCCACTCTGCTGAGACCACAGCTGCAGCTCTGGGTCCAGTTCTGGAGCTTCTGTGCCAGGAAGGCTCTGGAGGTGCTGGAAGGTGTCCAGAGAAGGGCCACGAGGAGGAGCAGAGGGCTGGAGCTGCTCTGCTGTGAGCACAGACTGAGGGAGTGGTGGTTGCACAGTCTGGAGAGGAGAAGGCTCCCAGGAGACTTCATTGTGGCCTTCCAGGATCTGCAGGGGGCTCCAAGCAAGCTGGGGAGGGACTTTTGAGGGTGTCAGGGAGGGATAGGACTGGGGGGGATGGAGCAAAACTAGAAGTGAGGAGCTTGAGCTTGGCTGTGAGGAAGAAGTTGTTGCCCAGGAGGGTGGTGAGAGCCTGGCACAGGCTGCCCAGGGAGGTGGTGGCAGCCTCCTGCCTGGAGGTGTTTGCAGCCAGGCTGGAGGTGGCTGTGAGCAACCTGCTGTGGGGTGAGGTGTCCCTGGCTGGGGGGTTGGGACTGGCTGAGTCCTGAGGTCCCTTCCAACCCTGACAATTCCATGATTCTCTGATTTCTTTGCATGTAGGCACCCAAAGAGCTGGGTGGGAGATGCCTCAGCCCTAGAACCATTCCAGATCAAGTGGAACAGAGCAACTGATCTAGCTGAAGCTGTCCCTGCTGGCTTGCAGGGCAGTTGGACTCGGTGGCCTTGTGAGGAGCCCTTCCACCCAAACCCTTCTGTGATTCTATGGTGCTGGCCCCTGGGGGATGCCCATCCCGGGCAGCGCCGCAGCCAGGCTCTGTGCCACCCGTCCCCAGGCTGTCTTCCTGCTGCCTCCCGCTCTGCTGGCACTGCAGGAAGGAAGGGTGCAGGCAGGGTGCTGAGCAGAGGAGGCTCAGGTGCCGTCGGGCGTGATTGCCCAGCTCCCCGTCGCGCTGCAGGGGGAACCCCAAGCCTGCTCCCCGCCCGCCGCTGGCTGCCCGCCCCGCGGCCGCTCCCGGCTCCTGCGGGCTCCGAGCAGCATCCGGGCTCCGCGGGCGCCACCTGCTGCTGCTGCGCGCCCGGGCACAGCCTGGCACAGGGGCACAGCCTGGCACAGGGGCACGGCCGGGCAAGGACAGGACAGGAGGCACGGCCGGGCACAGAGGGTGCAAGGTGCCAGGCAGGGGGTGTAAGGCACTGAGCAGAGGGTAGAAGGTGCCAAGCACAGTGTGCAGGGCACTGACCAGGGGGTAGAAGGTGCCAGGCAGAGGGTGCAAGGTCCTGAGCAGAGGGTAGGAGGTGCCAAGCACAGTGTGCAGGGCACTGACCAGGGGGTAGAAGGTGCCAGGCAGAGGGTGAAAGGTCCTGAGCAGAGGGTAGGAGGTGCCAAGCAGAGGGTTTGGGTTCTTGGTAGAGGGTAGAAGGTGCCAGGCAGAGGGTGCTGGGCTCCCAGATCCAACGTGGGCGACTGGCCACCCTCTGGAGAGAGTGCTGGGAAGTGAGGTTTGGGCTCTGTTGGTGGCAGAGGGAGGGCTCTGCACAATCAGTGTTAATTGCCTGGCAAACACTGCAGAGGTGGAGTGAGAGGTGTGAGCGGCATGGGGTAGCTGAGGCTCCCAGGGGGAAGCAGGTGGTGCCCAGCAGCCCCTGGGCAGCTTCTCCTGGGGGAGCAGGGCTGGGTTTAGGGGCAGCAGGGTGGGCAGGCTCCGGGCAGGACGATACAGCTCCCACGGGGCTGGCAGGGTCATGGTGACACAGTCAGCACCAAGCACCACTCCAAGGAGCCTTGTGGAGCCACCTGTGCCAGCACACAGACACCCACACAGCCCAGGTGTGCCCCACACACGGCATCACAGAGCTGTCAGCCTTGGAAGGGACCTCAAGGCTCAGCCAGCTCCAACCCCCTGCCATGGGCAGGGACACCTCACACCACAGCAGGCTGCTCACAGCCACCTCCAGCCTGGCTGCAAACACCTCCAGGCAGGAGGCTGCCACCAGCTCCCTGGGCAGCCTGTGCCAGGCTCTCACCACCCTCCTGGGGAACAACTTCTTCCTCACAGCCAGTCTCAATCTCCCCACTTCTAGTTTTGCTCCATCCCCCCCCCAGTCCTGTCCCTCCCTGACACCCTCCGAAGTCCCTCCCCAGCTTGCTTGGAGCCCCCTGCAGATGCTGGAAGGCCAGAAGGAGGTCTCCTGGGAGCCTTCTCCTCTCCAGCCTGCACAACCCCAGCTCCCTCAGGCTGTCCCTCACAGCAGAGCAGCTCCAGCCCTCTGCTCCTCCTCATGGCCCTGCTCTGGACACCTTCCAGCCCCTCCAAATCCTTCCTGGCACAGAGGCTCCAGAACATCCCTCCCGAGCTGCTCCTGCATGGGGTGCTGAGCACACCTCCCCATCCCACTGCACGGTGGGGCCTGCTTACCCCTGGGTGCTGCCCTTTCTGTCCTTCCAGGGGACGAGAAGCAACAGGTTGGGTGTTTTTCATCTCCTTCCCTTGCAGCAGGGCTGCAGCTTCCTCAGCCCCTGCTTTGTGGTGGCTCCTGGCCAGGTGTCCCTCACCACGTGCCCTGGTGCCTTTGCCTGGGTATTTTTAGCCAAGGCAGAGACAAACTCATGGCTTTAAAAATAGGAGTGCCCCAGCCTGCAGCCCTGCCCGCGGCACCCGGGGGGGCTGTGGCTGTGGTCACCACGGCGGGGGGAGAGCGCTGCCCTTCCCCATGGACCTCTGCAACAGCGGCACCAAAGCCGCCCGAGCCCTCCTGGGCGCTGAGGCCGTGCCCCTGCCCGGCCCTGGGCCCCGAGGCAGCCATCAGCCCACCCCTGACTGTCACCCCAGCCCTCCTGCCCCCACCCTGAGCCCAGCCGAGCTGTGGGTGCTGCCTGAGCACCCCCGGAGCCTGCGCCGAGCAGTAACCATGGAGATGCTGGAGGCTGGGGTCCGTCCCCGGTGGCTGTGCGGAGGCAGGGAAAGCTGCCTCGCAGGAGAGCACATTTTTAGCTGCACTTGTCCCCTGCTTGCTTTTCACAGGCGTCCCTGAACGGCCATGCCAGGGCTTGGCTCACGCAGGCTCTGCAAGAGCCTGGCTGCCCTGCCCACTGCAGACCCCTGGCACTGGCGCAAGCCCGTGCCCGTGGCAAGAGCACCTCTGCCGCCTCCTGGCCCTCAGGTGACGACAGCACCAGGGGGATGGAGCAAAAACAGGAATGGGGAGATTCAGACTGGATGTGAGGAAGAAGTTGTTGCCCAGGAGGGTGGTGAGAGCCTGGCACAGGCTGCCCAGGGAGGTGGTGGCAGCCTCCTGCCTGGAGGTGTTTGCAGCCAGGCTGGAGGTGGCTGTGAGCAGCCTGCTGTGGGGTGAGGTGTCCCTGCCCATGGCAGGGGGTTGGCACTGGCTGAGCCTTGAGCTCCCTTCCAAGCCTGGCAGCTCTGTGATTCTACGATTCAGGCCCTGCTTGCCCCCTCCAAGGCAGCTCTGCCCAGCCCTGGTCCCTCACAGGTATCCCACCAGAAGTGAGTGTGGACTGTGGCTGTGAGGGGGAACATGAAGCACCTTGGGGCTGCTCAGGGAAGCAAAGTGGCTGAGTCTGGCAGGAACTTCTCCATGGGCACTGCATGAGTTTGTGTGCCCATGAAGGGCTGAATCTCTTCAAAGAGGTTTCAGAGCAGTCACTCTCTGTTTGGGGAGGGCTCTGTAGGCTCTGCCAACATGCCCACCTGCACTGACTTTGTGGTGAGGCTGCTGCTGGCCTCTTCTCCCAAGTGACTAATGACAGGCCAAGGGGAGGTGGCCTCAAGTTGCCCCAGAGGAGGTTTAGGTTGGGCAGTAGGAAAATGTTCTTTGCTACAGGACTGGTGAGGCATTGGAACAGGCTGCCCAAGGAGGTGGTGGAGTCACCATCCCTGGAGGTGTTCAGGGTGGATAAGCAGAAGTGGCACTTCAGGACAGGGTCTTGTGGTCATGGAGGTGCTGGGTAGAAGCTTGGACTCGATGAGCTTAGAGATCTTTTCCAACCTTAATTCTATGACCCCCTTCAGGGCACTTCGAGGAGGTAGATTTCATCCAGAACCAAGGTGATGCCTCACCACAGTGGACCCAGGAGGAGAATAAACAAGTCTTTACTCTGCTAAACACAGCTAAAATCTGGGTCAGGATGAGACCAGCTCCCAGCACCTCTGAAGCCTCTCCTTGTTCCCCTGCCCATCCCTTGGGGGAGAGAGAACCCTTCCTCCAAGTGCCCGGCGTGGTGCTGACCTGCTCCCGGCTCCTCCTGGCTGTGAAGCACCAGAGCCCAGCTGGTGCTTGCAGGACGCAGGTCTCACACTGCAGAGGGACAGAGCAGCAAGGCTGAGGGACAAACAGCAGCCCCAAGTGGTGCCAGCAGCCTGTGTGTGTGGGGGGCAGAGGCACCCAGACCCTGGCAGTACCTAGGGAGCTGGGATGCAGCTGATGCATCGCCACACCCAGAGGGAATGCAAAACCCTTCAGTGCTAAGGATGCTGCCTGCTGTGTTCCTAACCTGGCCTAATGCATTACTGAGGGGCTCGCAGCAGTTCCCCTGCTGGGGTTAGGACACTGCTGAGCTCAGGAGGAGAAACACAGCATCCTTCCTAAAACAAAGCATAACAAAATAAGGGTAAAGTAACTCACAGAATGCCAGCTTGGAAGGGCCCCCAAGGATCACCTGCTCCACCCCTGCTGGGTGACAGCAGAGCTGGAGTGAGCTGGCCCAGCAGCCTGCCAAGCTGAGTCTTACAACTGAACAATGGAGGGGACTCCACCACTTCCCCTGGGAGGTGATTCCAGTGCCTGGCTGTGCTCCTGGGGAAACGTTTCCTTCTGCAATCCACTGGGACCCTCCCCAGCAGTGACCTGTTCCCATCGCCCCTTGGCTTCTCCACGGGCCTCCTTGTACAAAGGGTCTCCACCCTCCTGGGAGCCACCTTTCACGTCCTGCTCCATGGTGCTAAGGTCCCCACTAAGCCTTCTCTTCTCCAGGCTGAGCACTCCCAGCTCTCAGCCTTCCCTCATGCTTTTCATGTGACCTCTTGTTACTGAATGGACCTCGGAGCTCTCCTCCTTCCCCCCCCCGCGCTGCAGGGTGAGGAGGAGACTCCTTCCCTCAGCCCAGTTCCATCCTGAACACCTTTGCTTCCGTGTCAGGCTGGCTGAGCAGGCTGCTCTGCTCTGCATTCCACCAAAACATCACGACTCTGTTCTCCTCCTCCTCCTCCCCCACCCACCCTGTTTCGCTGCAGCCCCGTGCGCGCTGCTCGGCGTGCCGCGGGTGCTGCCAGGGTCGTGCTCTCGCCGTGCGGCTCAGGGGCACACAAAGGCTGCCGGCTCCAGCACTCCCCTCTCGCCCAGGCACCTCTGCTGGCCCTTCCCTGTCTGCTCAGAATCCTCTCGTCCCCAGGGCACCCCAGGCCTCCTCCCGCCCGCTGCCGGGAAAGCTGCCGCCCACCTCCGCTGCCCAACCCCACTGCTCGGCCCCGGGCTGGGCACTGCCAGCTTGTTGGGTGAGGAGAGCTTCCCTCAGCAAGGGCACAGCTCTGTAGAGGGATGAGGACACCTGGGGTCGTTCAGCCTGGAGGAAAGGAGGCTGAGGGGAGACCTTGTGGCCGCTCTGCAGCTCCCTGAAAGGAGTTCTGAGCCAGGTGGGACTCTTCTTCTCCCAAGGAACAAGTGACAGGAGAAGAGGAAACAGCCTCAGGCTGCAGCAGGGGAGGGTTGGGTCGGACACGAGGAAGAATCCTGCCGTTTCTTGACTTTCTTTGCCCGGCGGCAGGAGAAGGGAGCTTCGGGGCAGGCTACCAAGGAGCTGCAAGGTGGCTCCGGCTGCACAGCCCGCCAGCGGGAGCCTGGCTCTGCTGGAGCGCGGCGATGGAGGTGCGAGGGAGATGCTGCTGAGGAGGGATGTCTTGGAGCTGCAGAGGGAGCTCTGCCTCCCGCCGGCGCAAGCTTCGCCGTCTCAAGAGTCTCTCAGACAAAGCAGCTTCGACTGGGGAGCTGCCCTGGCCGGTTTGCAGCCCTGCGGAGCTCCCCCACCCAGCACTGAGCCCCCCGAAGACCCTCGCAACTCTTCCGCTTCCCCCAACTCAGCCAAGGAGCTGCCTCCCGCAGCAGGGCGAGCCCGGGGTAGGGGGAAGGAGAAGCTGGGTGCTGTCGGAGGGCAGAGCAGGGCAGGCAGGGACCGGCCCCTGGCGCCGCTAACGCCGCGGCCGGCGGAAGGGATGCGGCGAATGTTTGAACGCCAGCTCTGACATCTCAGGCAGTGCTTGAACCCAGAAAGGAGGAGAGAGCTCCGCAGCAGCTAAATATAGCTCTGGAGGGGTGGCAGCAGCAGGGCTGGGGAGATGCTTGGAAGGGAGGCTGGGAAACTGGGGAGGGATGGAGAGGGGAGGGGGAATCTGCTGGCTCACGCCTGGCTGCCTGAGCTGAAGGTGCAGCCAGGGAAGACAAAGCAGCTCCTCCACTGCTGGCAGTGGGCTCCAGCAGGTCCTGCCCCTGACTGGCAGCCTCTGGGAGTGGGGGCTGTAGATAACAAAGCCGGGAAGGGGCAGTGGGATGTGGCCCGGCACAGGGCTGCTTCTCCACCAGCTGGCTCAGGGCATGCTGCTGGCTCCTGCTTCTCACAGAACCGTAGAATGTGCCAGGCTGGAGGGACCATAAGCATCAGAGGTTGGGGAATCTCCTCTGGAGAGATCCCACCCCCCCCCGGCTGGGCAAGCTGTTGTGGGTGCCCTGCTTTAGCTCCAGGGGCCCCTTCCAACCCAAACCCTCCTGTGAGTCTGTGAGCTCTCCCCCAGCCACGCCAAAGCCTCTCTCACTACCCCACTTCACCCCTCTGGGCCATCAGCCCTGCTGACAGAGCCCAGCATGCTGTGGCTGGCAGGGCCCCAAGCTGGCCAACCTCCTCTGCCAGCACAAGTGTGAGAGGGGACAAAGCCCCAGCAGGCAGCCCAGCTCTGCCCTCAAACAAGGCTGCTTTCTTCCCCGTGGCTCAGGACAATCCCCTGCCAGCCAAGAGCAGCTGCTGAGCAGAGCCACTTGCCGGAGCCATGTGCCCAGGGCTGCAGGTGCCCAGTTCACCTGGGGGGTGCCCACCCCAGCAGTGCCTCTCTGCTGGGCCCCTCCTGCCCAGCCCACCCGTGGGAGTGAGCTGAGGTCCTTTGGTTGCTGGGGAGGAGCAGCTGAGGGACCTGGGGTCGTTCAGCCTGGAGAAGAGGAGCCTGAGGGAGACCTCATTGCTCTCTCAGCTCCCTGAAAGGAGGTTGGAGCGAGGTTGGGGTTGGTCTCTTCTCCATATTATCAGGTGAGAGAACCAGAGGAAATGGCCTGAAGCTGTGCCAGGGGAGGGGCAGGTTGGGCAGGAGGAACAATTTCTCTCCTGCAAGAGTGGTCAGAGATTGGCAGAGGCTGCCCAGGGAGGTGGTGGAGTGCCCATCCCTGGAGGGTTCCAGAACCCTGTGGCCGTGGCACCTGGTTTGATGGCCACAGTGGTGCTGAGCTGATGCTTGAACTGGATGATTTTAGAGCTCTTTCCCAACTGGAACAGTTCTGTGACTGATTCCTGCTCAGAGGGCAGTGCAGAAGGTTTCCTGCCGGCTGCATCTCCACCTCACCTCACCCTGGTGGCTGAAGCTGCCTTAGCAGCTTTGCAGGTGGGAGCTGGTGGGCACCAGCATCACCCTCAGCTCTGGCCTCTGCTGGGAGGCCCTGGCAGCCTGGCCCACTGCTCCACGTGCTGTCTGCAGGGCCTGTTTGCAGTGTCAGCTGGCAGCTCTGTGCCACGGCTCACGGTTAGATGGCACTGGGATGTGACTCATCGGGGCTGAGCTCCTGGCTGCTCACCTGAAAGGGTCACCCGGGGAGCAGAGCAGAGCAGAAGCCTCTCCAGGAGCTGCTGTGGGCAACTCCTGGCTGGGCAGTTCTGGGGGTGCACAACCTGGGGCAGCCCTGGTGGTGTCCTGAGGGATTCCTGGGGTGCACAGCCTGAACCAGCCCACTGTCCCCTGGGATTCCTGGGGTGCTCAGCCTGAACCAGCCCACTGTCCCCTGGGATTCCTGGGGTGCTCAGCCTGAACCAGCCCACTCCCCTGGGATTTCTGGGGTGCTCAGCCTGAACCAGCCCACTGTCCCCTGGGATTCCTAGGGTTGCACAGCCTGGATCAGCCTCACATCCCCAGGATTCCTAGGGATGCACAGCTGTGACAGCTCATCCCAGTGTCCCCTGGGCTTTCTGGGGGACGCTGTGTGGCTCCAAGCAGCACAGGGATGTGCTGCAGCCCTGCTTCTCCAGCCCCATCTCAGGCAGAAGCTGTGAGCCTTCTCCCCCTGCCAGCCTGGGCAAGCAACTCCAAAGGTGTCACTTAAAGTGTGTGTGTGTGTGAGGGAACAAAACCCAGGCAGGATCAATGGCAGTTGGATGCCCGTGCTCCAGGCTGAGATGCACCCCCCGTGGCTGTGCACGCCCCCTCGGGGAGCTCTCTGCATGGATCTGGGAGGGGTATTTTTAGCCCGGGTGTAAACCGATCCATCAGCTCGCTCCCGAGCAGGGTCTGAGTGAGGGAAACAGCCACAAGCTCCCTCGGAGCGCTGTGCAAACCCGGAGCAGCCCTGCAGAGCTGGGCAGGAAGGTGGATTCCTTCCCCAGGGCTGACTCCAGCTCCTCTCCTGGGCAGCTGGAGGCTTTCCTTCGGCAGGTGAAGAGCTGCAGCCCTGCCTCCCCTCCTCAGCTGCCCAGGCTGGGCAGGGGGGCAGCTGCAGCAGGGCCTCTCTATTTCAGTGCCCATGACTATACTTAGGGCTGACTCATCCCTTCCAGGATCAGCTTCAGGGGAGAGTCAACGAGCTTTGGGTGACCAAACCTGCTGGAGAAGACCTGGGACCTCAGAGCTGACCTGGAGTACCTCCATCAGCATCAGCAGCTGTGGATCTGGCCCATGGGTACCAGCTCTGGGTCCTTTCTTCCTGCCCAGCACATCCCAAGGGCCAATCTCTCCTGCTGGGAAGAACTTCTTCCTAACATCCAGCCTAAGCCTCCCCTGGCACAGCTTGAGCCTGTGTCCTCTTGTTCTAGTGCTGCTTGCCTGGGAGAAGAGACCAACCCCCACCTGGCTACAACCTCCCTTCAGGGAGTTGGAGAGAGCAAGAAGGTCTCCCCTGAGCCTCCTCTTCTGCAGGCTAAGCAACCCCAGCTCCCTCAGCCTCTCCTCTCGTGTCTCAAGCAAGTTTCTTCCTCATGTCTCACTCAAGCTTCTTCCTCATGTCTCAAGCAAGCTTCTTCCATGTTGAAGCCATTGCCCCTCACATGGCTGCTGGGGTGCCTGCAGCCCTGCCAGCAAACACCACAGAGCTGTTTTCCTTTGCAGATCTCTCTCTGTGCAGAAAGGGAAGGCTGGAGAACATTTCCATTGACTTTCATCCAAGCAGCCAACTCAGCTTCTCCATCTGCTTCCCGCGCTGCCTTGCCTCCGTGGGGCTCTCTGGACCTGTTCTCTGCCGTGTTACCCTGAGCACCTGCAGGCCATTCCTCCTCTGCTTTGTGATGTGGCCTTCCAGTGTCTGCAGGGGGCTCCAAGCAAGCTGGGGAGGGACTTTGGAGGGTGTCAGGGAGGGATAGGGCTGGGGGGGATGGAGCAGAACTAGAAGTGGGGAGATTGAGATTGGCTGTGAGGAAGAAGTTGTTGCCCAGGAGGGTGGTGAGAGCCTGGCACAGGCTGCCCAGGGAGGTGGTGGAAGCCTCCTGCCTGGAGGTGTTTAAGGTCAGGCTGAGATAGAATAAGATAGAATAGAATAGAATAGAATAGAATAGAATAGAATAGAATAGAATAGAATAGAATAGAATAGAATAGAATAGATGGATGGGATGGGATGGGATGGGATGGGATGGGATGGATGGGATGGGATGGGATGGGATGGGATGGGATGGACCAGGTTGGGAAAGACCTTTGAGACCATCCAGCCCAACCTCTCACCCAGGATCAGACTGGAGCTGAGGAAGGAGTTCTTCCATGCCGGGGTGCTGAGACTCCGGCAGCCTGCTGGGGTGTGAGGTGTCCCTGCCCATGGCCGGGGGTTGGAACTGGCTGAGCCTTGAGCTCCCTTCCAGCCCTGACAGTTCTATGTCCTCAGCACCCTCAGGTGTGGATTCACCCAAGGGCTGAAGGAGAGCAGGTAACTGAGAACTGAAGGATCATGTTGGTGCAAAGCTGCTCTGAGGGCAGCAGGATCTGGCTCCTGGCCCCACAGCTTGCACTTGGAATCGAGTCCCTTACAGGATGCCTGAGTATCAGCACCTTGGGCTTCACAGCTCTGGAGACTTGCTTGTTGGGTCCATGTCAGGGTGAGCAGCAGCCCTTCAGCCTTCTCCTGCTCCATGCCCAAAGCTCCTACTCCCCCCCTAGCTCCCCTCCATGGGTTGGGAACCCTTCCAGTGGGGGCAAAGGAGGATTGTGAACCCATCTTGGATGGGACCTATGGGATGGGGGGGATGGAATGGGGGGGGCAGGGCTTGAAAGGGTGGAGCTTGGTGGGATGAGGGGTGATGGGATGGGGGTGATGGGAACACAAGCTGTTGGAACCATGGGATGAGAGGTGGTGGGATGGGGGTTATGAAGCTGGGGGTTGATGAGGTCAAGGGCTGATAGGGTAGGAGGTGATGGAATGGGAGGTGTTGGGACTGGGGGATGATGGGCCAGGAGGTGATGGGATGGGGCAGGTGAAGGGATGGGGCAGGTGAAGGGATGGGGCAGGTGATGGGATGGGGCAGGTGATGGGATGGGGCAGGTGAAGGGATGGGGGAGGTGATGGGATGGGGCAGGTGAAGGGGTGGGGCAGGTGAAGGGATGGGGCAGGTGAAGGGATGGGGGAGGTGAAGGGATGGGGCAGATGATGGGCCAGTGGATGTCAGAGGGTGGTGGGATGCAGGGTGTCAGAGGGGGGTGGGATGCAGGGTGTCAGAGGGGGGTGGGATGCAGGGTGTCAGGGTGGTGGGATGCAGGGTGTCAGAGGGGGGTGGGATGCAGGGTGTCAGAGGGTGGTGGGATGCAGGGTGTCAGGGTGATGGGATGCAGGGTGTCAGAGGGTGGTGGGATGCAGGGTGTCAGGGTGATGGGATGCAGGGTGTCAGAGGGTGATGGGACAGATGGTGATGGATGGGTTGTGTGTGATGGGCCAGTAGGTGTAAGGGGGTGCCGGGCTGGGGCTGCTGGGCTGCTGTGGGCCTGGGGCAGGCAGGGAGAGGAAGCAGCCTTCCTCCCAGCGCTCTGCCTCGCCCACAGGACTTTGTTTTCAAACAAGCAGGCTTTTACAAATCTAGGGCAAGCCAGGCTCCTGCCAAGGCTGGGCTTTGTGTGAGAGCCTCAGGAGGAATTTTAATGGGGAGCTGGGCTGTGGGGACAGGGAGAGGGAGAGGGGCAGGGGCAGGGGCTGCTGGGATCTGCGGCAGCTTCAGCCCCTGGCAGCTGCGAGCTCGCAGGAAGCGTCGCTGCCACCTCCCAGCGAGGCACCAGAACCTTCAGCAACAACTTCTACTCTTTGCTCGGTGCCAAACGTGTCTTGACACATTGCTGAGGCACAGGGAAGCTCAGCAGAGAGCGTGGGCAGAGCCTGGGCACGCTGCTTGTACCCAGCCTGGGCTTGGCACCACCTGGGCGATCGCTGAGAAGCCCTGGCAGGGCCGCTGCCCACGGGGCGTTTGTCCAGGGCAGCTGCGAGCAGGGAGAGGAAAAATCATCCTCTGTGTGCCCAGGCTGCCCTGGGAACTGCATGGGGCCTGGGCTTGGCATGGCATGGGGACAGGGATGGGGAGGGGATGGGGACAAGGATGAAAACGGGGACAGGGCTGAGGGGGGGGATGGAGACAGGGATGGAATGGGGAGGAGGGTGAGGACAGGGATGGGGATGAAGATGAGGACAGGGCATGGTATGGGCATAGATATGGGGATGGGGATGGGGATGAGGATAGGGACAGGGATGAGGAGATGGGGATGAGGAAGGGCTGGTGCAGCAGCGAGTCTCCAGCCAGCGGTCCCCAGCTGGCACTGCCAGCCCCACCAGCAGCCGTGGGTGCCATGGGGGAGGACATCTCTGGTTCTGGGATGCCTGTGGCAGAAATCAGGGAACTGGGAGTTGCCAGGTTAAAAAAAATAACACCATGGCTGCATCCCAGCCCCGTCCTGGCTCCTGCCCCTCATCAGCCCAACCCCAGCCCTGGGCTGGCTGCACAGTGCAATTCACAGGGGCAGTCCCTTCCCTCTGGCAAGGTGCTTGGTTAGTTTTTAACCTGGATTCCAGAGCCTCTGCCAGGGATGGTCCCAGGTCCTGCTGCTGCCGCCTGTCCCCCCGGGCTGTGGCAGCACCGCTGCTTCCCAGCCCTGCTGCCGCAGGAACAAACCCCACACCACCTCCTGCTCTTACTGGTTCCAGAGGATGTTCTGGTCTGGCTGCACGTCGAGACAAAAGCCATTTGACTTCATTTGGCTTTGACTGATGTTGCTGAAAGCACCTCCTGCTCCAGGAGGGCTTTGTCTCTGCTGCCGGAGCTCTCTTGGAGGGGAACAGAAGGAGCAGAGGGGCGAGAGAGCCACAGCCCCGCTGCCTGTGGTGCAGAGGCAGCTGCTGGCTGTGCTGGGGGTGCCCAGTGCTGCTGCTAGGACCTGGCTTGGGCTCTCAAAGTCGCTCGAGGGGAGCTGGGTAAGGTCCACGGGAGCAGCAGGGCTCTGGTTGATGAGCTTCAGTCTGCTCCTGGCTCCTGGCCACAGTCTCTGGGAGGAGTGTGCAGGGCAGCTGCTGGTGGCAGAGCCAGAAACTGAGTGGAGAAGACTTCTATGAATTATTTACATAAATAGCTTTGCTGTTCCTTGGCTACCCAGGAATGCCAGGAAGGGTGAATGGTGCTTTGAGCACTTTGAACGAGTGGTGGTCACCCAAGGACAGGAGGATGCTGCTGTGGGCAGGCTGCAGCCCCCCAGGACACGCTGCTCAGGACCCTGCTAATGGCTTGCCCCATGGGAACTGCTTCCTGCTTCTCAGCTGGGAAGTCTGGCCTGTGCCCAGGCTTCAGGGCATGGGGCTGCTGCCCTGTGCCAGCTGCTGTGACCCTGACTGAGGAACCAGAGCCCTGAAGGGAGTCAAGGGGTTGTAGGTGCAGAGCCCAGCCAGCTCGTGCCCATCTGCTCCTGTCCTGCCAGAGCTGCTCTTGCAGCCCAGGGCTGGTGGCCAAGTGAGCAGGAGGGTGGCCACCTCAGCACCCTGCTCCTGCTGGAACCACAGAATTGTTAGGGTTGGAAAGGACCTCAAGGCTCAGCCAGTCCCACCCCTCATACTAGATCATGTTGCTCACAGCCACCTCCAGCCTGGCTGCAAACACCTCCAGGCAGGAGGCTGCCACCACCTCCCTGGGCAGCCTGTGCCAGGCTCTCACCACCCTCCTGGGGAACAACTTCTTCCTCACAGCCAAGCTCAATCTCCCCACTTCTAGTTTTGCTCCATTCCCCCCCACCCCCAGTCCTATCCCTCCCTGACACCCTCAAAAGTCCCTCCCCAGCTTTCTTGGAGCCTCCTTCAGGCACTGGAAGGCCACAATGAGGTCTCCTGGGAGCCTTCTCTTCTCCAGACTGAGCAAGCCCAACTCTCAGTCTGTCCTCACAGCAGAGCAGCTCCAGCCCTCTGCTCATCCTTGTGGCCCTGCTCTGGACACCTTCCAGAGCATGTTGTGAGCCTGGAGAGGGTGCTGGGCCACTGCCACTTCCCAGAGGGGTGACACCCCCCCCAGAGGAGCTGTTGTGTGTGCCCCAGGGGCTGTAAATACACCAATGGCTCTCTGTGCCCTTGGTAATTCACAGGGAGGCGCTGCCAGGTTTTGTGCCACCCACTCTCAGCTGCTGCACAGCTCACAAAGCCTGGGGTATTGATAGTGCTGCCAGCAGACCCTGCTGGCTCCCTGTCCCTGCTGGGTAAAGAAAAAGGGAGGGTAAATATTTTAAATGGTTGTTAAATGTTAAGCTGTTAGGGAAGGGTCACTCTGCATCCTGCAACAAAAGCAGCAGGCAGCAGCCACTGCCAGGGAGCAAACAGGGAGGCTTCTGTCAGGACAGATTTAGCTTTGGATGGGAACAGCCCAGGAGATGCCCTCCAGGCTGGGGGGGGGGAGGGTTAGGGCTGCACATGCTGGGCAGGGATCTGAGGAATAAAATCCCAAAGGCAATTCTAAAGGCAAGCTGCTGAGGGAAAAGCAAAGAGCAACTGGCAGCAGGTTTTGCCTCTGGGATGCTGGAAGGGCTTAGACTCATGGAATGGTCCAGGCTGGAAGGAGCCTCCAGAGCTCATCCAGTTCCAACCCCCCTGCAGTCAGCAGGGACATCCCCCACTAGATCAGGCTGCCCAGAGCCCTGTCCAGCCTCACCTTGGGTATCTCCAGGGATGAGGCTTCCACCACCTCCCTGGGCAACCTCCTCCAGTGTTCCACCACCCTCCTGGTGCAGAACTTGTTCCTCACATCCAATCTCAACCTGCTCTGCTCTAGTTTGAAGCCATTGCCCCTGTCCCTGCAGGCCTTTGCAAACAGTCTCTCTCCATCCTTCCTGTAGCCCCCTTCAGGCACTGGCAGGCTGCTATTAGGTCTCATGGGAGCCTCCTCTTCTCCAGGCTGAGCACCCCCAGCTCCCTCAGCCTGTGCTCACAGCAGAGCTGCTCCAGCCCCTGGTCATCTTTGTGGCCCTCCTCTGGACCCTCTCCAGCAGGTCCCTGTCCTTCCTGTTGAGTTTCATAGCTTCATAGTTTCAGTCAGGGTTGGAAGGGACCACAAGGATCAGCCAGTCCCAACCCCCCCTGCCATGGGCAGGGACACCCCACACTAGATCAGGCTGGCCAGAGCCTCATCCAGCCTGGGCTTAAACACCTCCAGGACAGCCCTTGAGGGCTCCAGACAGGCAGGGACTGGGCAGCCTGTGCCCACAGAACTGCAGTGGAGTTGTGCCAGAGGGCTCATCCCCCTGACACCCCTGAACCAGAGAAGTGTTTGAGCTGGGAAAGCCCTCTGAGATCATCCAGCCCAACCACCACCCCAACACCACCATGGCCATTAAACCATGTCCCCAAGTGCCATGGCCACAGCTTTCTTGAACCCTTCTTGACTCCACCAGCTCCCTGGGCAGCCTGTTCCAACCCCTGCCCCCCCTTGAATCCCTGGAAGATGAAGCATCATGCATGCATTCATTCATTCATTCATTCACTCCCTTGTTCTGATCCCCACTTGCTCCACCTGATCCTCCTCAAGGGTTTCCATGTTGTCATTGGCAAAGCTTTCATTGCCTGCTTCTGAGGAGGGCTCACTGCCTGGAGAATCACCTGGAAACAGGAATTCATTGCAAGAACACAAAAGGCAGCAAAAGGAGGGGGGGGTGGGGGGGAAAGGGGGTGGGGGGGGGGTGAGTTTCATCCTTTTATTGGCAGGGGTTCAAAGGGAGGTTGGGAGGTGCAGTGCTGCAGGCCTGCTGCCCCTAGAGATAGTTTCAGCTGCTGAAGCCATGCCCAGCAGCAAAGGTGCATGGAAGCAGTTTTGTTTGGAAACAAAATCCTTTGATTCCTTAGAATCAGTGACAAAGACAGAGAGATTTCCTTCCCCCCCCCCCCCAACTACTACTTAATTAAAGCAGCTAACACAACCTGAGCTTAGTTACCAAGCAGCTCCTGCAGCTCCTGCAGTCAAACTCCACCACTGTTTACACAAAAGTTGAAGCCAACACTATTAAAATCACAGCACAATGGGGGGGGGGGTAGGAGGAAGAACCATTTTGGGGTTTTTTTGGTTCTTTTTTCCTTCACAGCTCTCCTGCAACCACACTGCAAGGCAGAGCCACGGAACAAGCAGGGGGGGTTCAAGTCCTGTGCCTTCAGAGGGCTGCAGAGTGTGGTGCCAACAGAGCTGGGCTCAGAGAGATCACTCTGTGGGAGAGTCTGGCTCAGTGCAGAGCACCTGAAGTGAGGAGAGGGAGCAGCAGATGTGAGCAGGGTGAGACAGCCCCACTCCAGCTGCTAGCACCGTGAGGGGCTTCACAAGAGAAGGGTTTGGTGTCTGGTCTGAGCCAGTTGCCACCCACTGCCACCATCGCCTCACCACCCCCCCTCTGCAAACAGCAGCAGCACAGGCTCACTGGGTGTCAGGGGCTGGAAGGGACCTCCAGAGATCATCCAGCCCCTGCCAGAGCAGGAGCAGAGAATCCAGCACAGGGCACACAGGAATGCACCCAGAGGAGTCTTGAAAGTCTCCAGAGCAGGAGACTCCACAACCCTCTGGGGAGCCTGCTCCAGGGCTCTGTGACCCTTACAGCTAAGAAGTTCCTCCTCAGGCTTGGATGGAACTTCTGAAGTTCCCCTTTGTGCCCACTGCCCCTTGTCCTGTCCCTGGCACCACTGAACAAAGCCTGGTCCCACCCTCCCGATGCCCACCCTTTAAGTATTGATCAGCACTGATGAGCTCCCCCTCGGGCTGCTCTTTTCCAGGCTAACCAGCCCCAGCTCTCCCAGCCTTTCCTCATCGGAGAGGTTCCAGTCCCCTCAGCACCTTTGCATCCAGATGGGGCTTGGAAGTCTCCAGAGAAGGAGACTCCACAACCCCCCCTCGGCAGCCTGCTCCAGGGCTCTGTGAGCCTCCCAGTGCAGAAGTTCCTCCTCATGGTGAGGTGGAACCTCCTGTGCTGGAGTTTCCATCCATTGTTCCTTGTCCTACCCCAGGGAGCAAGTGAGCAGAGCCTGTCCCCTGCCTCCTGACCCCCAGCCCTCAGGTATTGCTAGACATTGATTCAATCTCCTCTAAGTAGTCTCTTCTCCAGGCTAAACAGCCCCAGGGCTCTCACAGAGCCTCTCCTCGCAGGGCAGTGCTCCATTCCCTCAGTCATCCTGGTAGCTCTCTGTTCAGCTCTCTCCAGCAGATCCCTGTCCCTCCTGAACTGGGGAGCCCAGCACTGGCTGCAACATTCCAGGTGTGGCCTCACCAGGGCAGAGTCGAGGGGGAGGAGAACCTCCCCGGATGGTGCAGCAGATGTGAGCAGGGCGAGACTGCCCCACTCCAGCTGCTGTCATCGTGAGGGGGTTCCAAAGTGAAGGGTTTAGTGTCTCTCTGAGCCACTTTCCACCCATTGCACACCAAGGAGTTTGTTCTAGATCGATCTGAAGACAGAACCTGCTAGCAAGGAAAGAAAACAAACCCAGAAGGGCTTTTGTGTCTGCCTGAACCACTTTCCACCCACTGCCACCATGCTCTCACCACCCCCACCCTGCAAACAGCAGTTGTTGACCACCACTGCTCAGGAGCTTGGAATATATTTTCATATTCAAATTCAACTTCAGGCCTCTAGAGTCCTTCAGAAACATTCCTGGGGTGCAGCCTAAGCCCTGCAGGGAGCAAGCCCCCAAACCATGAGCCAGCCCCCGGAATCAGCAAGGCTGCGTTCAGACAGATCTTTCTTTAGTGATGGGGTCTGTTCCAGAGCAATCTGAAGACAAAAACTGCTAGCAAGGAAAGAAAACAATCCCAGCAGGGCAGTCAGGAGGGTGTTTGTCTCCTGGCAGCCCCGGGGGCAGCAGGGTTAGCTGCCAGGTTGGACACTCTCTGGGTGGCAGGGGGAAGAAGTTGTTGTTCCCACACGGTGTTCTGCCCCGGCTCTCGGTGGCACCAGAGCCAGCAGGACAAGGATGTTCTGCTCAGCTCCTGCCCTCCAGGTGGTTTAGGGGATGTGGTTTAGTGGCAGTGGCCTAGCAGTGGGGGGGGGATTGAGAGCTCCAGGTGAGCTGTTGGACTGGGTGATCTTCAAGGTCTCTCCCAGTCTCAACAGGTCTGGGGTTCTATGTGGGGCAGCCACAGCAGCAGCTCCTGCTGCCCAGGGCTCCTGCTCAGCCTGGAGTCCTATCTCCCCTCCTTGTCCTTCCTCACCAAGGAGGAGGAGGGTGTCCAGGTGGCTCCTCTTTGGGCTCATACAGCATTCAGTCCTTGGGCCCACGCTGGAAGAATAAATCTCCATCTCCTGTCCTGGGCAGAAGCAGAGGCAGAGGATGCTCTGCAGCAGTCACTCGTTGGCCATCACCCACAGGAAGAGCCCTGCAGCTTCCCACAGCTTCCCCACACAGGATCCTGGGCATTTGGGTTGGGAACAGCTCGTCAGGGCATCAATCTGCTGCTGAGAGCAGGATCAGGCAAGAAACTTCTGGTTGCCTCTGTCTGATGGTGATTTCGTGGCCTTGGTGTCACAGGAGCCAGGCGAAACCGAACCGTCGGCAAGGAGGGACCACGGGAAGGCTTCAGCACTGCACACCAATTTCATCACTTTAGGTAAGAGTTAATGGGCATAAATGAGGGGGGGGTGGAAATTAACCCTGTGATCTGGAGCAGGCAAAATACAGCTAATGGACAACAGTTTGCTTTGGTGGGCACCGGTGGAGACTGCTTGAGCCAAACTGAAGCTCTAATGATGTACTTCAAACCTTCTGGTGTCCTTAGTGAGTGTCTTAAAAGGCTCCCAGACAGACTCAGAGGAAAAAAAGAGGTTAAAAGCATGACCACAACATCATCAAGGGTTTCATCTCATTCTCATTCACTAGTCAAAGGCTAATCCAGCACAAGATGGGAAGGTGGAACTTTTAGGTGGTCTTCTTGTAGTAAGAGGGGGTGGGGGGGTGAGGAGATGAATCTCTTCCCTAGTAAACACAGCAAATCATCATCATCAGAAATCACCCATCACTGATTAACAGCCCAAAGGCTGAGAGCACATCCTCCTTCAACTCTGGATGGATCATAAAGAAGCTCCAGTGGAGTCGTGGAGGGAAAGGCATCTTCAACCACATCCCTCACAGAGGTCAGTGGATAAACACAGGGCTCGCCCTGGGCCTCTAAGGCTGGCAGACTGCTTGTCCTCCACAAACATTGCAGTGAGGACAAGAGCCAAAAGGCAGATAATGAACACCAGGCTTGCCAAGCTCCCCAGGAGCCATCACGCTGCCTGGAGGTGGCCTGCTTGGTTTCTGACTTGGTGCCCAATCCCCCCATGTCTGACCAGCTTCCTCTCTGATGGGAAGGCCCAGCAGACATGGGTCCATCCTGGTGCAGGTAAAAAGCCACTGTGTGGAAGGAGATGGGCATTCAGTGGGGGCTTGCAGTGGCTCCCACCACCCCACCTCAAACAGAGCAGGAACTCTGCAGGAGATTGTGTGGCTCAGCCTCAAGCTCCAGCTGGATTTGGAGGAGGCTGTGACATCTTGATGTGAGGAGGCAGCAAGGGGACACATCAGAGCAGGGGTGTGCAGTTTGAGGTGTCACCTCTGCAGGCCACAGGACCTGAAAGACGAAGAGCAGACTGTGTGCAGAGTGTGAGCAAAGATCCTTCCTGGTGCGTGGCAGGGAGCTCCCAGCCACCGCAGTCAGGTGAAGACACCGAGTGCTGCTGCCTGCCACGGCTGAGCATCACAAAGAGGGAGCATCAGGGAGAATCAGGAGGAGAGATCATCAGGAAGAGAGATCATCAGGAAGAGAGATCATCAGGAAGAGGGAACATCAGGAAGAGAGGGCATCAGGAAGAGGCATTAGGAAGAGAGAGCATCAGGAAGAGAGAGCATCAGGAAGAGGGAGCATCAGCATCAGAAAGAGGGAGCATCAGCATCAGAAAGAGAGAGCATCAGCATCAGAAAGAGAGATCATCAGGAGGAGGCATCAGGCCAGACCTCAGTAATGAAGGGGGTGAAGCACCTGGCCACTGCACCATCCTCTTCAGCGAGGCAGGATGAACCAGAGCGAGCTCCCACCGGGCTCCCAAGGGCAGCATTAAACCACCGCAGGTGTTCCAAGTTCCAGCAGACCACAGGGAAGGCGAAACGGAAGGATGCCCATCCCAAACTCCTGGATGCCCTGGGCAGGGTATCCATGGGGGCCGCGGGGCTCTGCTGCAGCATGGCCAGGCTGCTAGAGCAGGGCCTGCGGAACCATGTGGCGCTTGGATCTCACACATGGGAGGAGTCGGCCAACCTCGCCAGGCTCCCGAGCCGTCACTGCCAAAAGCCTGCGAGCAGCTACAGAAGGACCAACCCGGCTGTGCAGCCTCCCGTTCTGCCATGCTTCTGCTCAGGAGGCTTTTTATTCCCAGCCCTGAATTAGTGGAACATTTTTCTTCCCTCCCCAAAAAAGAGAGGAAACAGAGCACGAAGCGCTGAGGAAGAATGAATAGGATCTGCAAAGCCCGGAGCAGCGGCTTCAGAGAACATCCTATTTTTGTGCTCTCCCCTTTAATTCATCTGCCATGCCAACCACGACGTGCCTCAGCTGAATGAAGTCTCAAATAATCACATAATAGCAGAAAGTCATTTATTGGGAATCAGGCTCCTTCTCCTGGGCCTATAAATAGGCCCTGCTGTTCCACACAGGCTTTTGTCAGCAGGGGGATTAATTAGCAATTGACCCTCGGTTGGGATTTCTTTGCTACCTCTACATTTTCTTTCCCCCCCATCTTCTGGAGGCTTAATGAGATCCTGCCCAGTGGCTTGGAGAAGCTCTTCCTCCCAATCAGCCCATTTATCTCTGGGCTTCTCGACAAGGACAAGGTCCAGCAGAGGGCTACCAGGATGATTAGGGGACTGGAGCACTGCTTGGTGAGGAGAGGCTGAGGGACCTGGGGCTCTTTAGTCTGGAGAAGAGAAGACTGAGAGGGGATTTAATCAATGTGTATCAATACCTGAGGGCTGGGGGTCAGGAGGGAGGGGACAGGCTCTGCTCACTTGCTCCCTGGGATAGGACAAGGAGCAATGGATGTAAGCTGCAGCACAGGAGGTTCCACCTCAACACAAGGAGGAACTTCTTCACTGTGAGCATTACAGAGCCCTGGAGCAGGCTGCCCAGAGAGGTTGTGGAGTCTGCTTCTCTGGAGACTTTCAAGGCCCTGTCTGGATGCAGTCCTGTGTGACCTGAGCTAGATTGTATGGCCCTGCTCTGGCAGGGGGGTTGGACTGGATGCTCTCCTTGGGTCCCTTCCAACCCCTGACATCCTGTGAGCCTGGATGCGTTCCTCTGTGACCCGAGCTAGGTTGCATGCTCCCACCACGACAGGGGGGTTGGACTGGATGCTCTCTTTGGGTCCCTTCCAACCCCTGACATCCTGTGACCAGCTGTGGCATTTTATCCCCAGGTCACACAGCACACAGAGAGCCAGGGTGGAACTGAGTTTATTACAAAGGGGTGGAGTTAGAAGACAACGGTGTTACAGGTGACCCAAAACATGCTGTTCAGTTTTGCCATTAATGCCCAAATCCCCCCCGAGAGGAACATGGAGAAACCACACTTCTGAGTTGGTTTTTTTTTTTTCTGTACATTTAAGCTTCCTAATTATGTTTTTTTTTTTCTCTGTACATTTAAGCTTTCTAATAAATAAGTTCAATAAATAGGGGGTGGGGGGGAACCCTGCAGGTTAAGAAGCTGCAACACGTGTGAACAGAAGCTGCTTTAGCAGGGAACAACAACAGCAACCCAAAAACATCCCCAAACAAACCAACCCCCCCTAAAGAAAAAACCAAACCCACCCAACTAGAGCTATTTGTTAACCAGTCACTGGGGGGGGAAGAAAAAACCCTAAATCAGGAAGTAAAACATCACTGGTTTACTCTTTACTATGAAGACTGAGAGGAACACACAAAGAGCTGTTAAAAATCACCCTTAGGACCACGCAGAAGTCCGTTGTGCACAGCGAAGGCATCGTTTAGAGCATGCTTCCCTCCCTGGGGGAGGGGTTTGTTAGCACACACACCACTGATTTGTTTCTCAACCACTTATTTCTGAAGGCATGGGAAAGGAACAACAGAAAAAACAACCCCAACAAACCAAAAAGCAAAAAAAAACAACAGCCCTGTGAGCCCATGGACTGCTTCATCTGTGCTCCGACCCCCAGCTCTCCTCCGGCACACCGCTGCAGTGTGGCTCATCCTGGATACCCTCTTCCCACCGTTGGAGAAGGGCTGAGTTTTACTCCCCGGATTGCAACAGCTCTGTAAAGTCAGGAATCTATTTGTCACAGTACCCAGAAAAAAAACCAAACAATGAATCCCCCCCCAATTCTTTTCCATGTAATCCATTTCAGAATTAGGTTATCCCTCTGTAAAGAAGGCCAGGAGCAGATCCGGTCCGGCACCGAAGGAACGCGCGGGTCCCCTGTCGCTCGTCTGAACGGCGAAGGTCACTTCAGCGCACACTTTCTCCTTTTAACCCACAGGAAGCTCCAGCCAGCCTCCCGTTGGTGCTGCAGCAGGACGTTGGCCAGCCCTAGGGAAGGGCAGCGAGCCCCCCAGCAAGCCGGCTGGGTGCTCAGCCCCGTCCCGGCTGCCCGGCGCGGAAGGCAGGGTGGGACGATCAGAACCGCATCGCTCACCAAGGCAGCTCCACCTGCTCCTGGGGACCTGCCGATCCGTCTGCCAGGGGCTGGCTGAGGGGGGCCAGCTCCCCTGCAAGCCAAGCTGCCTCGAAGGGGGAGGGGGGGTGTGTTGGGAATCCAGATACCTGTTTTTTTTCCATGAACAAACCATGTGCACTCCGAAAGCGGAAATCATGCAGAGGGGGTAAGCCTACCTTGCGTACGACACCGGCACTCCGAGCAGACTGAATCATCACTTGCTACCCAAACTACCAAACAACTACCGACACCGAGAAGAGGATGAGGAAAGGACAAAACTGCAGAGGTGAGATAACAGCAGCCTGACGTTGATCTCAACACCCATCACTAGCCCCGGGCCAGCCTCCTGCGGCCTGGGCCTCAGCAGACGCTGCCTTGCCCTCAGGTTCTTTTTGATTTCCTATTTTTAAAGAGAAGATGATTTGAGGACTTTTTTTCCTGTGCCCTCCCCCCCCCCCTTCTTTTGAACGTGGGAGACTGAGCCATTAAAAGAGAAGCACTTGGATTGCTTTCTTCCTTCAGGGGATTGACTTCATTTTATTTTGCCTGACACCAGTCAGAAGGAAATGAGGATTGTTGTGAGGGAGAAGGGAAAGCTGCACTTTAACAGGTGATTTTTCCTTTTCCATTCAAATCCTACCACTTGGCTGCCTTCAGCTTTCTCCAAGAGCAGAAAAGGAGGACTCGGAGAGTGGTTGGATTCTCCTCACACACCTGCAGCACCACAGCGTCCGGCCGGCTCGCCACGGAGGGTTTCACCCAGCTGCTCCCAAATCCCTGCTCACAAACTGGTATCTCCCTTCTGCTTTGACAGGACACTGAGAGTCATCTCCTCGTGGAGGGTTTCACCCAATGGCTCCCAAATCCCTGCTCACAAACTGGTATCTCCCTTCTGCTTTGACAGGACACTGAGAGTCATCTCCTCGTGGAGGGTTTCACCCAATGGCTCCCAAATCCCTGCTCACAAACTGGTATCTCCCTTCTGCTTTGACAGGACACTGAGAGTCATCTCCTCGTGGAGGGTTTCACCCAATGGCTCCCAAATCCCTGCTCACAAACTGATATCTCCTTTCTGCTTTGACAGAATACTGAGAGTCATCTCCTCGTGGAGGGTTTCACCCAATGGCTCCCAAATCCCTGCTCTCAAACTGGTATCTCCATTCTGCTTGAAGAAAACACTGAGAGTCATCTCCTCATGGAGGGTTTCACCCAACAGCTCCCAAATCTGTGCTCTCAAATTGGTATCTCCATTCTGCTTTGACAAAACACTGAGAGTCATCTCCTCGTGGAGGGTTTCACCCAATGGCTCCCAAATCCAGGCTCTCAAACTGGTATCTCCATTCTGCTTGAAGAAAACACTGAGAGTCATCTCCTCGTGGAGGGTTTCACCCAATGGCTCCCAAATCTGTGCTCTCAAACTGGTATCTCCCTTCTGCTTATGCTCTGACAAAATATCGAGGGTCATCTCCTCGCTGTGGAGGGTTTCACCCAGCTGCTCCCAAATCCTTGCTCTCAAACTGGTATCTCCATTCTGCTTGAAGAAAACACTGAGAGTCATCTCCTCATGGAGGGTTTCACCCAACTGCTCCCAAAATCCTTGCTCTTAGACTAGTATCTCCCTTCTGCTTTGAGAAAACACTGAGAGTCATCTCCTCGTGGAGGGTTTCACCCAACTGCTCCCAAGTCCGTGCTCACAGACTGGTATCTCCCTTCTGCTTATACTCAGACAAAACACTGAGAGTCACCTCCTCGCTGTGGAGGGTTTCACCCAACTGCTCCCAAGTCCGTGCTCACAAACTGGTATCTCCGTTCTGCTTATACTCTGACAAAATATTGAGGGTCATCTCCTCGCTTTTGGACTGCACATTGTGTTCGCTCCTCCGGGACGACTTCCTGGTGGCCCTGGAAAGCCTCCTCCGGAAGGTGTCTCCTGCCAGGAAGTAAAGGATGGGGTCGACGCAGCTGTTGAGGCTGGCCAGGCCCCTCGTCACTTGGTAAGTGGCATAAACCTTGTCGTTGAAGGCACACATTTGTGGAGTCTGAAAATCCACCCTGGCTCTTAGGTTTAAGGTCTTCATCACGTGGAAGGGAAGGTAGGAGACGGCAAAGACCGTCAGCACGATGATCACCAGGTAAATCGACTTTCTCCTGAGGGGGGAATCGTCCAAATCCTTGTTGATCAGAGCCTTCACGATCAGCCCGTAGCAGCCGAGGATCAGGATGAAGGGGATGCAGAACATGAAGACGGTGGTGCACATGCTGTAGATGAAGTAACTTCTCAGGTAGTCGTCGGCGGTGGTGTCGTAGCAGGTGGTGGTTTTGTTTTTCCTTATCCCCGTCCCCGAGTAGAAGAGGATGGGAGAAATCACAGCCACCACCACCACCCACACCAGGCTGCTGATGTAGACGGCGTTCTTCTTCTTCAGCCTCCCCAGCGACTTCAAGGGGTGCACCACCCCCGTGTACCTGTGCACGCTGATGCACGTGAGGAACAGAATGCTGCCGTACAGGTTGACGTGGAAGATGAACCTCTGCAGCTTGCACATGATGTCTCCAAAGATCCAGTCCGTCTTATTGAAGTAGTAAAAGATGAGGGCAGGCAGAGTCAAGACGTACAGGAAGTCAGCCAGGGCCAAGTTGAACATGTAAACCGAGATGCCGCTCCACGGCCTCATGTGGAAGACAAACATCCAGATGGCCACGCTGTTGCCCAGAAACCCAGTGATGAAGACCAGAATGTAGACGGTGGGCAGGTAATAGAACTGGAAGCCAGTTTTGGTCAGGGAACACTTGGTGGTGGCGTTCCCCACAGACCAGCCGCTGCTGGAGAGCAGGTTGGGTTCAGTTCCATTCAAAGCAGCAGAGAAGAGGACTTCGGTCATGATCCTTCCCCCAGAGTCACATAGGTCTGAGGTGAACCAACCAAGTCTCTACAGGGCAAGGAACACATCTGCCAAAAAAAAATCACAAAAAACAACAAAAGGAAAGAGAAGAAAAAAAATCAAAAACCTAACTAGAAGGTAAGACCTGCCCAGCTTTTCCTCAGCGGGTCTCCAAGCAGCTCTGCTCGGCTGGGCGGTCCAGCCTGGGGTGCGGGGCTGGCCCCCTGTAGCACCGAGCCCCGGAGCCAGGGGACATCTCGGCGAGCGCTGCCTTCCGCCGCCACGGGGACACGGCAGAACAGGGCAGGGCAGGCGGGAGGGCGGCGACACAGGCAGTGGCATGGGCCGGACCGGCAGGGGAAGGGGGCAGTGGGGCGAGCGAAGGAGCGACGCGGCGAGTGAAGGGGCAGCGAAGGGAGAGCGACGGCGAGCGAAGCGGGCAGCGGGAAGAGCGAAGGGGCAGCGGGGCCAGCCGCGCTCCTCAGGCACTGCCGCCTCGGCCCCTCCGCGGCTGCCGGCGCCGTCCCACACCCCGTTCGCCGCCGCTTCCCTCCGCCCGTCCGCCCTCTCGCTTCTCTCCGTCTCCCTCAGTCTGCCGTTTCCCTGAGGTCCCCTCCGCCCGCCCGGCTCCTCCTGTCTCGCTCAGCCCGCTCGCTTCCTCCAGGGTTACCTCATACCTCTCGGCTCGGCTCCGCTCCCCGCGGCTCTCCCCGCACCCCTCAGCCCGCCTGGACGCCCTGCCCTTTGCCTGCCTGGTTCCCGAAGTCACCTAGCCCGCCCGGCCCCGAACCTCTCAGCACCGCCCGGGTCTCCAAGTCACCTCCGCCCGCCCGGCCCCGATCCCTTCAGCACCCCCGGTTCTCCCAGTCACCTCCGCCCACCCGGCCTCGAACCTGTCAGCACCCCCCGGTTCTCCAAGTCACCTCCGCCGGCCCGGCCCCGATCCCTTCAGCACCCCCGGTTCTCCAAGTCACCTCCGCCCGCCCGGCCCCGATCCCTTCAGCACCCCCGGTTCTCCAAGTCACCTCCGCCCGCCCGGCCCCGCTCCCCGCCGCGCCCCAGCCCGGCTCCCAGCAGCTCCGGAGCCGCCCCCACCTGCCCTCCTCAGCCCGCCGCTCTCGCCTCTCCTCGCCGCCGGCAGCGTCCGCCCGGCGGGGGACGGCGTCCCGCCTGCAGCCGCCCCGGCTCCCATCGCCGGCCAGGGCAGGGCAGGGCGGCCCGGGGAGGGGTTTCAGGATTGGGGGCAGCGCCCCTACGGTCGCCCCTCCATAGCGGCCCGGCCGCCGCGGCAGAGCGGCCGCGGCCCCTCTGAAGCGAGAGGCAGCGCGGCAGCCCCGGGCGGACTGAGGGCGGGCGGGACGAGGCGGGACTCGGGCCCAGGGGCGAGCCGCCCGCCCCCCGCACCGCCCTCGCTGGCGGGCGGCGCTCGGTGCTCAGCGCTCCCCGCCCGCGGCACATGGCGGCGAGGCTGGGCTGAGGGCTGCGGGCGGCGACGCGGTGCCGGTGACCACCGTGCTCCCTCCTCCTAGCCTGGCACACCCTGTGCTCCCCGGCGACAGCCGCCACCCTCGAACCCCACCCGGAAAAACCCCACCGGGGCCACCCCATCCGAGCCTCTGCCAGCCCTGTGCAGCGATGGAGAGGTGGGGGGCACGGAGCAAGCCGATCCCCTCCCTGCAGCGCGGTGCCAGGTGCTCCCGAGCTGCTGGAATGATTCTGCCTTCACCCGGCGCTTTGGAATCTCTTCCACCGCCCATCTGAAGCCACCAAAGCTGTTTGCTGCTGCCGGTGGCCCGGCGGAGCAGAGCGGGCTCTGCTGACCCCTGCGCTTTAGCGTTACGCGTTTGACGCTGGAGCCGGGGCCGAGTTGTGGGGTTTTGGGGTGGGGTTGGGGTTTTTTTCGGTGGGGATTTTTGGGCTTAGCAAACCCCCAGTCTGCTGGTTTCAACCATTTCTCCCCGGCTGGCATCTCGGGCTGGGCGGTGAGTGAGACGTGAGGCAGTCAGCGCCGCTCCCGGCGCGAAGCTGCGCTCTAGACGGAGGGTTATTAGCACCTCATGAATATGCATTCATTTTTCAAACTTTTGAGGCTGTCTAAATTATAAAAAACTACTTTGTCGGGAAAGCTTAATTGGGAAATCAGCTGCATATTGTAGGAACATGCAAGTGGATGCAGATGGAGCTGCCAGCCTGGTTCCTCTTCTGGGGCAAGTCACACCGACTACCACTTCGAAGCAACAGCTTAAATTTTGTAAATATGCAAGAAGGAAAGGTCTTAAATATGAAGTTTTGGGGTCGGTGGTGGTTTTTTTTTTTCTTTTTTCCTTTTTCGTACTCACCACCCTCCCCACCCCCCCCACCTCCCCACCCCTAGCTGCCTGTTCACTGCTTCGAAGACCCGATTATAATACCAATTGAACGTGAAGAGAAAGGAAAGAGACCAAAGCAGCACCTGTAAGGTCTGTGCAGGAGCCAGCCGGGTTTCCAGAGACGTTTCAGTGGTGCCCTCTAAGGATTTTGGAGTCTAGAGGAAAAAAAAGATTCCTTAGCCTCAGCGTTCCCGCAGCAGAAAACACCCAGCCCACAGACCAGACGTGCGGTGAACGCTGCCCAAATACCAACCCCACCGTGCTGCCTTCTGCAAAAGCCATCTTGCTCCCGGTAGAATCAGCTCCGTGGCCCAAAACAGAGGTTGTTTTAATGCAGCACTTGGATTGCTGTCTAAAAAACAAACAAACAAAAGAATGAGAATAAACACACACACACACACACACACACCCGGCGATCCAAGAAGCCTTTTTAGTTCCTTTCCCCTCCCCGTTTACAATGGTTATTTCGCTCGTGATTTTCCTCAGTCCCACTTGCTCACACGTAGCTTCTCCTGGCAGCTTCCTTCAGTTGCCTGTCTTGAGCAAATTTTGAGTCATGCCGAAGCAGCAGCAGCAGCGGCAGCAGCAGATACCATCAGTAAATATGCTCTCTGCCCTGCAGCCTGTTTGCCTCGGTTACCTAAGCAGCGCCGTCGATCCCAGCCGCGGAGACGAAAGGTCGCAGCAGGAATTCCTGGAGCCCATGGCTGCCCCCCGCGGGGGGGAAGGAGCCACTGCCGAGGTCAGGCTGAGGTGTGGACAGGCTGCAGACACTTCACAGCCGTCCCTGAAACAGTCCAGAGTGAGTTGTGTTCGTTAGTGTGGGACTGGGAGAAGAATGAGATCCAGAGGGATCCATCCAGAGGGATCCATCCAGAAGGACCTGAGCAAGCTCAAGAAGTGAGGCAGTGGGACTCTCACGAGCCTCAAGTGCAAGGTCCTGAGCATGGATTGGAACAATCCTTGGTATCAGTCCAGGCTGGATGAAGGGCCTGTTTCACACCTCACCTAACTTGGCTTCTGGGGACCTTCATTCCCCTTTTGACTCAGAAATATTTGAGGTCACATAGTGCTTTATTGCACTGTGTTTTCCTTCTCCAGTCTCTGCACTTTCCTCTCTTCCTTTCTCAGTTGCCACATCCCTTCCCAGCACCTCTTCCACAGTCAGCAGGCTTTCCATGGTGAGCCTGGAGAGTGCAAAGGTGCTGGGGGGGGCAAAGCTGGTGATGAGCTGGCACTGAGCGCTCCCAACCTAGAGCCAGCCCTGTCTTGGGCTGATCCCTTCCAGAGTGGGCAGCAGGGGCAGGGAGGGGATTCTGCCCTCTGCTGAGAGCCCCGTGCCCTGCAGTGCTGGGGCAGCTCTGGAGTCTTCAGCACAGACAGAGACCTGGTGGAGCAGGGCCAGAGGAGGCCACAGCAATGCTGGCAGGGCTGGAAGCCCTCTGCTGTGAGGCCAGGCTGAGAGAGTTGGGGTTGTTCAGCCTGGAGAAGAGAAGGCTGCAGGGAGACCTTCTGGTGGCCTTTCAGGACTTGAAGGATCTGATGAGAAAGGTGGGGAGCGACCTGTGAGCAGGGCCTGTTGTGACAGGTGGTTTGGACTGAAAAGAAGGAGATTCAGACTGGAGAGAAGGCAGGGCAGAGGTGTGTGATGCCTGGACCCCTCACTCCTCACCTTGGACCGCCGAGGGAACCTGCCCGCCCCAGCTGGCCCTGCGCAGCCCCGGCTGCCCCCCCGTGGCTTCGCCAGCAGCGTGCCCCTGCCGGCGCTGGGAAGGGCACGCAGCGGTTGCAGCGGCTCCTGCCTCCCGACTGCAGCGCTTCAGCTGCAGAGAAAGGTCCAGGCACGGACAGGAGGGTTATTTTTCGTTCAGCAGCCATGCTGTTAGATGCCTTCACAGCCAGCCAGCAAATGAGTGCCTTCCTGCCTGCAAGGCTGAGCTGTTCTTATTTTGGAGCACCACCATCAAGCATGTTGCATTAGCACCTTCTCCTCCAGAGCTCCAGCATATGCCTTGGAGCTGACTGGGTTTGTCTGGTAAAGCTGAATTCCTTCCAGCTTCGCCTTTTAATGCACTTTTTCCCCCCCTCTTTTCTGCAAAATCTGGGCTTTTCTGCCACCGATTTCCATTAAACTGAATGTTTTGTTCTGTTAACAGCTGATTTCACTCGCAGGGATGATGATATATCCCTAATGAGAGGAGAAAGCGTGCTGCTGGGGGGCGGTGGGGGTGGGGGGGAGCAAGTGGAAATTCCCAGTCAGCCCAATTAGTGCTGAGCTGTGGCAGAGTGTGGGTGTGCAGAGGGAACGGCCGGGACAGAGATCCAGCTGCTCCTACCTGTTGGCTTCGGTTAGCAGGCAAGACCTGGGGCCAGGTGTCAGTATTTCAGGTTGTGCTGGGGGCCCAGATGGGCTGCAGGCTGAGAGGCTGCTGGAAAGGACTCTCAGAAGCATAGAAGAATGGGTTGGAGTTGGAAGGGACCTTAAAGATCATCACAGGATCCCAGCATCTAAGAGGTTGAAAGGGACCTTAAGATCATCACAGGATCCCATGGTGTTAGGTTGGAAGGGACCTTAGAGATCATCACAGGATCCCAGCATCTAAGAGGTTGGAAGGGACCTTGAAAATCAGCATAAGAGCTGGAAGGGACCCTAAAGATCATCACAGGATATTAGGGGTTGGAAGGGACCTTAAAGATCATCACAGGATATTAGGGGTTGGAAGGGACCTTAAAGATCATCATAGGGGTTGGATGGGAACTTAAAGATCATCACAGGACCCCAGGATGTTAGGGGTTGGAAGGGACCTTAAAGATCATCACAGAATCACAGGCTCACAGAATGTTAGGGGTTGGAAGGGACCTTAAAGATCATCATAGGGGCTGGAAAGGACCGTAAAGATCATCACAGGATCCCAGGCTCACAGAATGTTAGGGGCTGGAAGGGATCTCCAAAGATCATCAAGTCCAACCCCCCTGCCAGAGCAGGACTGCAGCACAGGTCGCACAGGAGTGCATCCAGATGGGTCTTGAAAGGCTCCAGAGAAGGATTTAGAGTGGCTTTAGATCAGAGGGTAGTTTTAGACTGGCTGTTAGGAAGTAATTCTTTACAGTGAAGGTGAGGAGACACTGGAACAGGTTGCCCAGGGGGGTTGTGGAGGTGTTCAAGGTGAGGTTAGATGAGGCCTTGAGCAACCTGGGCTGGTGGGAGGTGTCCCTGCCTGTGGCAGGGGGCTGGAACTGGATGATCTTTGAGCTGCCTTCCAACCCAACCCATCCTGTGACTCTCTGACCATTCCATAGATCCACACAGACCTGGATCAGGCACTCTGCATCTCCCCTGAGGTGTGCTGCAGGAAGGGCTGAGCAGAGAGCTGGGAGCTGCTCTCAACCCTCCACTGCAGGACAGCTTCTGTGCTCCAGAACCTGCTCCTTCCACATTACCTGATTTCTGCTGACCTGCCTGACGGCTTCTGGGGAGCTTCATCCCCCTTCTCATCAGGAAATATTTCAGGTCAAATAATGCCTTATTGCACTGTGGGGGAGGATTTGGTTTGCCTCCAGCCCCTGCAGCTTCATACCTTCCTTTTTCAGTTGTCACATCTCTTCCCAGCAGCCCTTCCACAGTCTGCAGCCTTGCCATGGCCAGCCTGGAGCACTCATCTGTTTGACTTACAAACACTGCTGCCTGCAGCACTTCGAACACTGCCCATCTCTGAGGCTCTAAGAGGTCCCCCAGCTGGGCTCCCAACAGCCACCTGCACCTGGGTGAGGAGATCTGAGGCTTACAGGGCTTGAGCAAACACCCATCTGTGCAAAGACCACCAGCCCAAGGCTCAGCCTTGCCTGTCTAAAACCAGCTCACAGCCCACAGCAGACAGCCAGGGCTGTGTACCCCGGGGCTGCTGTCCTTCCATCCACTTTCCAGTGGGAGATGCCCTGAGCTGTGGGGGAATCTGGCTGGGGAATGCCAGGGTGAGCAGAGGGGGAGGTGGGAAGTTGCTTTTGTGCCATCAGCACCTTCTGCCACCTGCAGAGTGGAAGTGTTGGAAGTGGGAGCCAGGTGCCAGACAAAAAGTGTCTGTAATGGGAAAGCAAAGCAGGAAGGTGTGTGGAGGTGCCCACCCAGGAGGTGCCCAGTGGTCCCTTCTCCCCCTCGTGACGGACTGGTCAGGGAGCTTCTGGCCCTGCCCCAGCCCCAGGGGTCCCACAGCACAGGCAGTGGCTGCAGGAAGCAGCTGGGGAGTGGAGAGGGGGCAAGGAGAGATGTGGGGAGCAGGGCACCCTGAGCCCAGCGTGGCAACCCTGCTATCCTGAGCCCATCAGAGCAGCCCTGGCACCCCCCATTCTGGCACAGCAACCCTGCCGTGGCAGCCCTGGCACCCCGATCCTGACACAGCACCGCTGGGCACAGCTGCTCTGGCATCCCTGGCCCTGGCGCAGCAGCGCTGGCACCCGAGCCCAGCGCCGTGATTGTGGCACCCTGCAGCTCTGGCACCCCGATCCTGGAACCCTGACCCTGGCACAGCAGCCCTGGCACAGCTGCTCAGCGCTGCAAGCCCTGGCTGCCTCCCCTTGCCTTCCACAGGTAAACAAACCTGGGCAGGGAGGGCTGGGAGCTGCCCAGGCTCAGGAGCTGTGCTGGTGGCAGAGGGGATGTGCTGCTGGCTGGCAGCAAGTCCTGACTGGGGTCCCAGCCTCCTCCCAGCCAGCAGGATGTGTGCCAGGGCTCTGCTGGTGCCACTGCCAGCCAAGCCTCTGCTTCCCCACGCTCCCCCCTCCTGTGCTTGCTGTCCTTGCAGATCCTACCTTGCTGATGGCTCTGCTGGTCTCCTGGGGTGGTCAAGGGAGGTTTTCCTCCCTCTACTCTGCCCCAGTGAGGCCACAGCTGGAGTCCTGGGGCCAGTTCTGGGCTCCCCAGCTCAGGAGAGACAGAGACCTGCTGGAGAGAGCCCAGGGGAGGCTGCAGAGCTGCTGAGGGGCCTGGAGCAGCTCTGGGAGCAGCAAAGGCTGAGAGCCCTGGGGCTGGGAGCCTGGAGCAGAGCAGCCCCAGAGGGGAGCTGAGCAATGCTCAGCAAGAGCTAAAGGTGGGGGGCAAGAGGCTGGGGCCAGGCTCTGCTCAGTGGTGCCCAGGGCCAGGCCAAGGGGCAATGGGCACAAACTGGTACCCAGGAGGAGAAAGTTGTTTGGTGTGAGGGTGCTGGAGGCCTGGAGCAGGCTGCCCAGAGAGGTTGTGGAGTCTGCTGGTGTGGAGAGCTTCCAACCCCCCCTGGGCACTGTGCTGCTGGGCAAGCTGCTGGGGCTGCCCTGCTGGGCAGGGGCTTGGGCTGGGGGAGCTCCAGAGGCCCCTTCCAACCTCCACCCTGCTGGGATTCTGGGATTTCAGAACATGCAGGTGGTGTCTGGTCAGCACTGCCACCCTCACCCCCCTGTGACACCAGCACAGCAGCCAGAAGAGGTAAGGGAGGTGACTTAGTAATCCTAGGGAGCAACTGCACTGCCAGAGCATAAAGACAATGCAGGGCACAGGAAAACTTGTTCTAGTTACAGCAGGGAGCAGCTTGCCTGCTCCCTCCCTTGCCACTTCCAGTTGCAATCGCTGGCCTCAGCAGGGAAGAGCTTCTGTGCAGCTACCAGCCCCGGCAGGCAGCTCTCCCAGCAGGCTGCCCAGTGCCGCAGCACTCACACACCTCCCTCGAGTGGCCAAGGAGACAAACAGGCAGGAAGCAGCCAGCATCAGGCACCAAGGCAGGCAGGACAAAGCATTTCAGGTGAGCACTCGCTGGGGAATGCACTGAGGGGCACGGGCACAGCACCCCCTTGGAGGGGCTACACAGCGTCCCACGAGGGCATCCCACAGCTGGGTGGCTGCGTGGGTACACAGAGCCTGCCCCTGTAGCCACCCAGCTCCCTGGCATGGAGCCATGGGGGGGGCAGGTGCCTCCTGCCAGCCCTGCCTGGCTCCCCTTGCTCCCCCAAGCCCCTGGGCAGCAGCACCACGTCCCCTCCTGATGCTGCTTCAGACCCGGCTTGGATTGTCACTGGAGCCAGCTGCAAGGACATGCCCAGTCAGGCACACCGGTGGGGTGGGGTGGGGTGGATGCTTTCCAGCCTCCTCTCTCGTTTTCTCCATTATCTGGGACAAAGGTTCTGATAGGGAAGGCAGCTGGAAAGAGATGGAGGAGGTAGAGGGGAAGGAGGGATTGGAAGGGATGGAGGGGATGGAAGGGACGGAGGGGATGGAAGGGACAAAGGGGATGGAAGGGATGAAGGGGATGGAAGGGATGAAGGGGATAGAGGGAATGGAGGAGGTGGAGGGGATAGAGGGGATGGAGGAGGTGGAGGGAGTGGAGGGGATGGAGGGCCCAGAGTCTGCACTGAGGGGAGCTGCATGTCCTCCCTCACACAGCCTTGCTGCTATGAGGAGGTGCTTCCAAGCGTGATCCCAGTTTGAGGTGATGGGATGGATCTGAGAGCCATGTCTCCTCAGAACAGCTCCTCAGAAGCCAGGAGTTTGAGCTGTGCCACCTCCTGGGCAGGGTCCAGCTGCGTCTTACCTCCTGCAGGGCAGCTGGCTGGCAGGTGTGGTGAGCAGCAGCAGCAGCAGGGCAGCAAGCAGCAGGGCAGGCATCTTCTTCAGCCTGCAGGGATGGCACCGCAGCCCCCAGCTCTCCCTGGGCATCCATGATGGCTTTCCAAGGCCACCTCTTGATCTTCAAGGGCATCCTGGCCAGGCTGAGCAGTGCCTCTGCTGGGAAGCTCTCCCTGCTGGCTGACTGGTGCTGGGTGAGCTGGAATGGAAGCTGAGCTCAACCAGGGCTGGAGAGCTGGAATGGGAGCTGAGCTCAACCAGGTCTGGAGAGCTGCAATGGGAGCTGAGCTCAACCAGGGCTGGAGAGCTGGAATGGAAGCTGAGATCAACCAGGGCTGGAGAGCTGCAATGGGAGCTGAGCTCAACCAGGGCTGGAGAGCTGCAATGGAAGCTGAGCTCAACCAGGTCTGGAGAGCTGCAATGGGAGCTGAGCTCAACCAGGTCTGGAGAGCTGATGGCCAGGTCTGAGCACCTCCCATGGTCTGACAGACACCAGAGCTGATCCTGGGGTGGTTTGCTGAGTATAAAGGTTGCTGAATGGGGCTGAGCAGAGCAGGGCCAACAGTCACAGCTGCCCTGTGAGGCAGTCTGTAAGTCCCCATTCAGAGCCACCTGAAGGCTTATCAGCTGGCCTGAGAAGGGCCTCCAGCTTCTCCAGCCCTGACAGTTCTGTGCATCAGATCCCAGCCACTTTGCAGCCAGTCTCCAGCCCACTTCCTGCTGCCTTGCAAGGGGGACTTGCTTGCACCCACTTCCCAGGGCTGGTCCTGCTGTGAGCCCAGCTGCAGGCAGTGCCCAGCTCTGCCACTGGGCAACTCCAGCACCGCTGAGAAGCCTCCCTGCAGTGGCATCTCGGTCAGGTTCCCATCCCCAGGCAGCAGCTGCCAGCGTTCAGCAGGAAGCAGCAATGTGGCAATATTGGCTTTGGGTTTTTTTTAATCCAATTCCCCCTCCTGGTATTTATAAAGAGGTTTCAGTGTGGGTGGAATTGTCATTTGACATTTGAGTATTGAATTTGATCCTGGGCAGGGGGTGGGGTGGGGAGAATCTCTTTGGGAGAACAAATGAATGTTGTCCACACTAAGCATAAGAGGGGAAGCTGAAATCAGAGCCTTCTGCAGGTGCTGAAGGTGTAGGAAACCCTGGCAAAAGCTGCCAGAAGTGATCTGGAGTGCAGGAGTCAGAGAAGAGAGATGCAGTGAGAGCTGGAAGCCCAGAGCTTTGCCTTCCAGAACACAGAATTCACCAGGTTGGAAAAGGCCTTTGAGGTCATCCAGCCCAACCTCTCACCCAGCACCATCTGAGCAACTCAGCCATGGCACCAAGAGCCTCAGCCAGGCTCTTCCTGAACACCTCCAGGGATGGTGACTCCACCCTGGGCAGCACATCCCAAGGGCCAATCTCTCTTGCTGGGAGGAACTTTCTCCTCACCTCCAGCCTAAACCTCCCCTGGCACAGCTTGAGACTGTGTCCTCTTGTTCTGGTGCTGAGTGTCTGGGAGAAGAGACCAACCCCCACCTGGCTACAACCTCCCTTCAGGGAGTTGCAGAGAGCAAGGAGGTCTCCCCTGAGCCTCCTCTTCTGCAGGCTAAGCAACCCCAGCTCCCTCAGCCCTCAGCTGAGGCAAGATGGCTTCATGCAGCTCTTTTCTTCTCAGGCTTGCTCCAAAGTTGGATCAAGGGGGCTTTGATGAGGATCAGGGTGGTTTGGGTGGGGATCAGTTGGGTTGGGTGGGGATCAGGGTGATTTGGGTGAGGATCAGGGTGATGTGAGGGAGGAGGATCAGGGTGGGTTGGGGGGATCAGGGTGATTTGGGTGGGGATCAGGGTGGTTTTGGCAAGGGGACAAGCCAGGCTCTTCTTAAACACCTCCAGGGATGGGGACTCCACCACCTCCCTGGGCAGCACATCCCAAGGGCCAATCTCTCTTGCTGGGAAGAATTTCTTCCTAACATCCAGCCTAAACCTCCCCTGGCACAGCTTGAGACTGTGTCCTCTTGTTCTGGTGCTGGCTGCCTGGGAGAAGAGACCAACCCCCACCTGGCTACAACCTCCCTGCAGGGAGTTGCAGAGAGCAAGAAGGTCTCCCCTGAGCCTCCTCTGCTCCAGGCTGAGCAACCCCAGCTCCCTCAGCCTCTCCTCCCAGGGCTGTGCTCCAGACCCTTGCTTCTCTGGAGCAGGGGGCCCAGAGCCTCTCTGCTGCCCCTTCCTCTGCTGTTCTCCTCCTGCTCCTCTGTATTCCCTCCCCACCTTTCCCCTTCCCCCGGTGCTGCTCTGGGTAACAGGAGGCACATGCCACATACCCACGCACGGGATGATATTTCCTGCAGAAAGCTCACCCTCTGCTCTTCTCCTGCTGGAGCTGGAGCAGGAGCTGGAGCAGGAGCAGGAGCTGGAGCTGGAGCAGGAGCAGGAGCAAAAGCTGGAGCAGGAGCAGGAGCAGGAGCTGTAGCAGGTGACTCATCCTTCCCCATGGCCTCCCAGAGCACCTGGGCCACCAGGGCCCACAGGACCTTGCTGGCTCTGCTGCCCCTGAGGGCCCAGTGCTGGTTGCCCAGGGAGGGGGTGGCAGCCTCCTGCCTGGAGGTGTTTGCAGCCAGGCTGGAGGTGGCTGTGAGCAACCTGCTGTGGTGTGAGGGGTCCCTGCCCATGGCAGGGGGTTGGCACTGGCTGAAGCCTTGAGCTCCCTTCCAGCCCTGAGAGTTCTATGGTTGTGTGATTCCCCCCAGGAGGGCTGTGCCCAAGGGTCAGCATCCTGCAGCAGCAGCTTGTCTGGATGCTCCCCAGTCTGGGCTGCTGTGCCCAGGGCTGGAGCCTTCACCTTGCTCAGACTGGCAGGATGTGAATCTCTTTGGAAGGGACCCTCCAAGGTCATCTTGCCCAAGCCTCCTGCAGGCAGCAGGGACCTCTCCAGCTAGAGCAGGCTGTCCAGGGCCACAGCAAGTCTGATCTAGAATGGCTCCAGGGATGGGGCCTCAACCACCTGCCTGGGCAGCCTGCTCCAGTGTCTCCCCACCCTCACTGTGCAGAGCTTCCTCCTGAAGTCAGAGAATCACAGAGCTGTCAGGGCTGGAAGGGACCTCAAGGCTCAGCCAGTCCCAGCCCCCTGCCATGGGCAGGGACCCCTCACCCCACAGCAGGCTGCTCACAGCCACCTCCAGCCTGGCTGCAAACACCTCCAGGGATGAGGCTGCCACCACCTCCCTGGGCAGCCTGGGCCAGGCTCTCACCACCCTCCTGGGCAACAACTTCTTCCTCACAGCCAGTCTGACCCTGCATATTTCTACTTCTGTTCCATTTGTCCAACCCAGCTCTGCTCTGCTCCAGCTCCAAGCCATTGCTCCTCATCCTGTCCCCACAGCCCCTTCTGCACAGCCCCTCCCCAGCCTGCCTGCAGGCTTCAAACGCAGCCCTAAGCCCTCCCTGGAGCCTTCTCCTCTGCAGACTGAGCAGCTCCACCTCTTCCAGCCTGTCCCTGTAGGAGAGGTGCTCCAGCTCTCTAATCATCTTAGTGGCCCTCCTCTGGACCTGCTCCAAGTGGAACTATTCCTTGCTAGGTCACTGGGAAATATTTAACTCCTGAACCCTGCTGGGCTGCTGCTTCCCCATGGCTAACCCCCAGCCCCCAGGTACCTCTCTGCTGTGCTGGGCAGCAGTGGTGAACCTGCCCCAGTGCTCCAGCAGGGCCACTCTGAGCATCTCACCCCAGAGCTGAGGTTTCCAAGGCTGTCAGCACCACTCATCCCCCTCCCCAGGTGCCTGCCAGGGCCTGTTTAACTCGGGGGGGGGGTTTTAAAGCCTGGCTGTACTTCAGTTGTTCTTGAATCCGAGGGTCCAAAGCTGCCAGTAGGAACCAGTCAGTGCTTTTCCTGCTGGGTGCTGGGCATCTCCCTTGGCACTGATTTCACCACCAGAATGACTAAGGTGCAATTCTGCCCCAGGTCTCACTGCCTGGGGTGAAACTCCTGGAGTCCTGAGGGGTGGTGGTGCCCTGTGCCCGTGGCACCAACCTTGTCCTTTCCACTCTGCCTCTGCCCTCCCATCCCTGGATGCTCCCCAGTCTGGGCTGCTGTGCCCAGGGCTGGAGCCTTCACCTGGCTCAGACCCCAGGGAAGGTGTCCCCTCCCATCCCTGCCCCAGGGGGAAGGAAGGGCCTCCAAAACACCTCCCGGGGAACAGAAGCGCTGCGCTGCCGCTGGTGAAGCCTGGATCTGCAGCTGCCCTGACGCCAAGGGCATCTTTGCTTCTGCTGGGGGCTGGCTGGGGAGATGGCCCTGCCGAAGAGCTGCCAGCACTTCAGGCTGTTCAGAGTTCCCTCTGCCCTCTCCTCTGGTGGGTTTGCAGCCGGCTGGGGTGGGAGCACTCTGAGCTGTGCCTCCCTGCCCAGACCCTTTCAGCCCTCCTCCAGCTGCTCTTCCCTTTCTCCTTACCCTGCAGCTCGTCCTCTCTCCCAGAGCTGACCCTGGGTGGGGGCTGCTGGGTGGGGGCTGCTGGGTGGGCTGCAGCCACCCCGTTACTGGGATGCTCTCAGCCGGTTTCTGTCCTGCCCCTGGGCTGCAATGGAGCAAATGCAACGCTTCCCTGGCTGTGCCTCGGGGCACCCAGGCACCTCCCAGCCCTCTGCAGCCCAGCCTGCATCTGACAAGGTACAACTGGGCAGCTCCCATGACAATTAGGAAGGATGTGATGCTAAGGGATGAACGAGGAGAGACGTCAGCACCTGACATGAGAAAGCTTAATGAAAGCTAATCGTGGAGCACAAGGAAACAGCCAGCTCAGCTCTTACTGGAAACAAATACCCTGGCAATCATTGCTAAGGCCATTTCCAATTCAATGTGCAGTTGCTGAAGCAACAGCTTCACTGGGAGCTGCAAAAGCTGAAGCATTACAGCCCTGGAGGGAGAAGCAGCCCTGCTGCAGGGAGCCTCCCGGCCCCAGCTCCCTTGTTTAAATCCCCCCAGGCAGACAGACCCTCCCGGTGTGGTGCTGAGCCACTGGGGACCGCGGTGTTGAGTGCAGAAACCCCAAGACAGCCATAAAGAGACATCAGTTCTGAGGTGTCAGCAAGCAGAGGCAGCTCTGGGGGGAGGGGAGGGGGGGATGTGGTGTGTGGATGGGGCTGAAAGGCTCTCAAGGAGCAGGGCAGTGCTGGTGGGAAGGCCTGGCTCAAGCAGAGGAGGTTCCACTCTCCCCCAGAAAGCTGGAGGCCCTTCTCAGGCCAGCTGATAAGCCTTCAGGTGGCTCTGAATGGGGACTTACAGACTGCCTCACAGGGCAGCTGTGACTGTTGGCCCTGCTCTGCTCAGCCCCATTCAGCAACCTTTATACTCAGCAAACCCCCCCAGGATCAGCTCTGGTGTCTGTCAGACCATGGGAGGTGCTCAGACCTGGCCATCAGCTTCCAGACCTGGTTGAGCTCAGCTCCATT
>CM026889.1:29313683-29403943 GCA_015227895.2 Colaptes auratus | reverse complement strand
CCCCAGCCCGTGGCACTGCTGCCACTGCTCCATGCCGAGCCAGCCCCAGCATGGAACGTTCCTGAGCTCTGCCCCGGTGCAGCAGCAGAGGCAAGGAGCAGACAGTGAGGGGAGAGATCACTGCTGCCACTGCTCCAGCCCCACAGCCCCAGCGTGGAACGTTCCTGAGCTCTGCCCCGGTGCGGCAGCAGAGGCAAGGAGCAGACAGTGAGGGCAGAGATCACTGCTGCCACCGCTCCATGCCGAGCCAGCCCCAGCGTGGAACGTTCCTGAGCTCTGCCCCGGTGCAGCAGCAGAGGCAAGGTGCAGACAGTGAGGGGAGAGATCACTGCTGCCACTGCTCCTCGGCAGCTGAGTGCAGGATGGGGGGGGATGGGAGACACAAGGCCCCTCCAAAGCCACCTGGGCTCCATATCCTGATGCTGCAGGAAGGTGCAGGCACGGGCAGGTCCACCTGGCTTAGCCAAGCTGCCACGAACAGCAAGACAGATGCCACAGCAGAAGGTTTCCTGCATGGGCCACTGGCAGGGCCTGACCACAGTGCCACTGGCAGGGCCTGACCCACGGTGCCACTGGCAGGACACACAGAATCACCCAGGTTGGAAAAGACCTCAGAGATCATCAAGTCCAACCTGTTAGCTAACACCCAACACCTCCTGCCAACCAAACCCTGGCTCCAAGTGCCACATCCAAGCCTTTTGTGAACCCCTCCAGGGATGGGGACTCCACCCCCCAGCACAGGGCACCCCCCAGCTCTCAGGTCAGCCCCAGCACAGCTCCTTCAGCTTCTTTCAGCCTCACAGAACAGTAGGGGTCGGAAGGGACTTCTGGAGATCGAGTCCAACCCCCTGCCGAGGCAGAGCCACCCAGAGAAGGTCACACAGGAAGAGGTCCAAGTGGGTTTGGAACGTCTCCAGGGACCAAGCCAAGCCTGGGGTGAGCTCGTCACGACAGCTGCCCCTGAGCCCCTGCACCCACTGCTGCTGACAGGGTACAGCCAGCTGGGCTTGTGTACAGTGTGGTTTAGGGCTCTTAAGAGCCAGCTGCAGTGGAGAGGAAGCAGAGAGCAGCAACTTCCTCTGCTGACCTTTCCCTGGAGCAGAGAAGGAGATGTGGGTGGGAAGAGGCCAGCAGCAGCACTGCTCCTCAGAAGGGTTTGGGTTGCTTTCCCTCAGGCTCCCACTCCTTGCCTGCTTGCAGTTTGCTCCTTGAATCCAGATAAGCAAGAGAGACTTTCCCACCCCCCAAGCCCCCCAGCCCAGGGGAGCAGGCAGTGGGCATCCCCACACACACAGAACCACACAGAATCACCCAGGTTGGAAAAGACCTCAGAGATCATCAAGGACAACCTCTTACCTAACACCTCCTGACAACCAAACCCTGGCTCCCAGTGCCACATCCAGGCCTTCTGTGAACCCCTCCAGGGATGGGGACTCCACCCCCCAGCACAGGGCACCCCGCAGAGCTGCTGCTGCTCAGGACCTGCTTCCAGCCTGAGCCCTCCTGGGGACACCCAGCTGTGGGGACATCCACCCAGGGCCGAGCAGCCCCTTGCTCAGCTTCGGTCCAGGGCCACTGACTGCATCTGGTGCCAGAGCTGTCTGCTCAGCCACGGGAACCAGGGAAGCATAGACCTGATGGGCTTGGAAGAGACCTTCAGGAGCACTGAGTGCAAGCTTCAACCCAGCCCCACCATGGCCACCAAACCCTGGCCCCAGGTGCCATGGCCACTGTTCCTTGAGCACCTGCAGGCATGGGAACTCCACCACCTCCTTGGGCAGCCTCTGCCAGGCCCTGACCACTCCTGCAGGAGTGAAATTGTTCCTCATCTCCACCATAACCCTCTCCTGGCACAGTTTCAGGCCATTGCCTCTATCACCTGATGCAAGGGAAAAGTGGCCAAGCCCCCCCTCGCTGCAGCCTCCTTTCAGGGAGTTGCAGAGAGGTCTCCCCTCAGCCTCCTCCAAAGAAGCACCTCCCTGGCCACCCTCATGGCTTGGGGGAGACTCCAGAGGAGCTGTTTGTGCCCACCCAGGGCACAGCTTGGATTTCACTCACAGCTGCAGGCAGAGGCACACCACTGCCCTGGCATCATGGTGGGGCACAGGAGCTGGGTGTGCAGGGTAAGGAATGGGGCTGCTGAGCTGGGAAATGAGCAAAGAAACCCTGTGAAATGCCAGCCCCTCTGCCAGCCCCTCTGACAGCCCCTCTGCCAGCCCAGCAGCACACAGCCACCTGAAGGCTTCATGGCCAAGCAGCCTTCAGTGTATTCCCTCCCCCAGCTGAGCCTGGGGCTCTCAGCTCAGCAGCAATGATCATCAGTGATACTTGGAGTACTGTGTCCAGCTCGGGGCCCCAGCACATGAGGGAGCTGGAGCTGCTGGAGCAGGTCCAGAGGAGGCCACAAAGATGCTCAGAGGACTGAAGCACCTCCCCTACGAGGACAGGCTGAGAGAGTTAGGGCTGTTCAGCCTCCAGAGGAGGAAGCTCCAGGGAGACCTTAAAGCAGCCTTCTGGTACCTGAAGGGGCTCCAGGGGAGCTGGGGAGGGACTGTTCAGAAGGGCCTGTGGGGACAGGACAAGGAACAATGGTTTGCAACTGGAGCAGGGCAGATTTAGGCTGGACATCAGGAGGAAGTTCTGCACAATGAGGGTGGTGAAATGCTGGAACAGGTTGCCCAGGGGTGTGACTAAGCCTCCATCCCTGGAGACATTCAAGCTCAGAGCCAGTGTGTCCCTGGGCAGCCTGCCCTAGCTGGAGGAGTCCCTGCTGCCTGCAGGGGGCTGGCCAGGATGGCCTTTGATGGTCCCTTCCCACCTGCTGCAGCCTGCGAGCCTGTGGCTGGTGGGAGGGATGAGCACAGCAGGCGTGGGCACAGGGCTCCCTCTAACGTCAGCCAGCTCCATGCGGTGGGCACCCCACGGGGCAGAGCCTGGGGGTGGTGTCTTTGCCTGCACCTTGGGAGCCTTGCCACAGGAGGGGAACAACAGCTCAGCCTGGATCTGGCGTGGCCTGGGGCCTGCTTATGCCCTGGTGGGTGCAGCTCTGACACCAGGCGTGCCCAGAGCTCCCCAGGCCCATGCTCCCTGTCTAACAGCCCACACGCTGCTGAGGGAGAGGTCCTCAGCCAGTTTGCTGATGGTGCCCAACTGGGGGGAGTGGCTGACACCCCCTCAGGCTGTGCTGCCGTTCAGGCAGACCTGGAGAGGCTGGAGAGCTGGGGGAGAAGCATCTCAGGAGGTCCAACAAGGGCAAGTGTGGAGTCCTGCCCCTGGAAAGGAACAGCACCGTCCCCCAGTCCAGGGGAGGGGCTGGAAAGCAGCTCCAGGGAGGACCCTGGGGTCCTGGTGGACAACAGGTAATGCATGGCACAGCACTGTGCCCTCAGAGCCAAGAAGGCAAATGGGCTCCTGGGGTGCATCAAGAAGTGTGTAGCCAGCAAGTCAAGGGAGGTTCTCCTGCCCCTCTCCTCTGCCCTGCTGAGACTGCACCCGGAGGACTGAGCCCAGTTCTGGGCTCCCCAGTTCAAGAGGGGCAGGGATCTACTGGAGAGGGTCCCACAGAGGCTATGGGGATGCTGAAGGGACTGGAACCTCTCTGCTGAGGAAAGGCTGAGAGCCCTGGGCCGTTCCACAGATCCATGGAATGGCTTGGGTTGGAAGGACCTTGAAGATCACCTAGCTCCAGCCCCCTTGCCATGGACAGGGACACCTCCGGGCTGCTCAAGGCTCCATTCGACCTGGCCTTGAGCACCGCCAGGAAAGGAGGTTTAGCCTGGGGAAGACTGAGAGGAGATCTTCTCAATGCTTATAAATACCTGAGGGGTGGGTGTCAAGAAGGGGCCAGGCCCTTGTCAGTGGTGTCCTGTGCTAGGACACAGACTGCAACCCAGGAAGTTCCACCTCCACACCAGGAGAAACTTCTTCACTGTGAGGCTGCTGGAGGCCTGGAGCAGGCTGCCCAGGGAGCTTGTGGAGTCTCCTCCTCTGGAGAGATCCCAAACCCACCTGGACGTGTTCCTGGGTGCCCTGGGTGATCCTGCTCTGGCGGGGGGGGGGGTGGGACTGGATGATCTCCAGAGATTCCTTCCAACCCTGGCATCCTGTGGTCCCCAGCAGGGAGGCTTCCCACAAACCCATTGCAGCCAAACCTGGAGAAGGAACTGCAGCAGAAAGTGAGGCCATTTGCGACCTGGCAAGAGAAAAACCACAGCTGAGCAAGCAAGAGAGCTTTTCTTAGGGCAATTTCACTTTATTTTGTTGGTTTTTTTGTGTTTTTTTGTTTTCTTTCCATACAGCAAGGTCAACTCTAGCAGTAATAATAAAAGAAGCATCAAAACAAATTGCAGCCCAGGACAGAGTACATAATTCGGAGCAACTACAAGCGAAAAGTAAAGTCAGTGAGTACATACTGGTTAAAACCCAAGCCCAGCTGTCCTCTCAGCAGGTGAAAGCTGCAGGGGGGCAAATAAGTGCACCCGGGGTGGGGATTCAGCCTCAGGCCTGAGGCTCCAGGCAGCGGCCTCGGCGCAGCTCCGCTCCAGCCCTGGCATGGAGAACACCAAAGTTCCTCCAGCTTGGGCATGGAGAATGCTAAGGCTGCTCCAGCTGGGGCATGGAGAATGCTAAGGCTGCTCCAGCTCTGGCATGGAGAACACTAAGGCTGCTCCAGCTCTGGCATGGAGAACACCAAAGTTCCTCCAGCTCTGGCATGGAGAACGCTAAGGCTGCTCCAGCTGGGGCATGGAGAACACTAAGGCCGCTCCAGCTTGGGCATGGAGAACACCAAGGTTCCTCCAGCTCAAGCATGGAGCACACCAAGGTTCCTCCAGCTCGGGCATGGAGCGCACTGAGGCTGCTCCAGCTCAAGCACGGAGCACACCAAGGTTCCTCCAGCTCAGGCAGGGAGTGCACCAAGGCTGCTCCAGGTCAAGCATGGAGCACACCAAGGTTCCTCCAGCTGGGGCAGGGAGCGCAGCAGGGCCGCTCCAGCCCTGCCCCTCACCGCCCAGGGGCGTTTTTGCTTGGCTTCCCTTTCACCTGCTGAAAGCACAGGACCACTAGAGCAATAACAGAAAGAATCACCTAAGGACTACAGCTGTGGTGTGCTGCTCGGTTTGCCTGCCCACGATTCCAGGCCTGTCTGAAGGTCAGCCTTGCTTTCGAGGAATCTCTCCCTCTGTCTCCTCTTTCTTTGTTGTTTGATTTTTTAATCCTTTTTGTTTGGCTGTGGTTTTTGGTGTGGTTTTTCAGATGCTTGTCTCTGTTCTCCCTGTGAGCCGGGCAGGAACTGCTCTGAGTGGCTAACAGCAGGACTATAGCCTCGGATACTTGCAACATGCAGTAAGGTTTACCGGAGGAACGGAGGCAAGGTTTGAGCCACGATTTCACCTCCAGGCCTTGGAAGGAAGTACCTTGGAGATTATTTTTTTTCCCCCTCTTAATAGTTTTAGGGTTTGGTTTTTTTTATTTTTTTAGGGTTTTTTTAAGTCCTTTTTTTTTTTGGGTCTTTTTTCTTTTCCTCCTTTTAATCTTATCAATCCATTTGGTTTTTTTCCTCCTCTGCAAATATCAATGATTTTTTTTGGGGGTGGGGGTGTGTTTGTTTGATGGTTTCTTTCCCCTCTGTGTTTGGTTTGGATCCAGTGGAGCTTTTTGAGTCAGTCAGGAGACCTCAGCTTGGTTTGGTTTGGTTTGGTTTGTTTGTGGGGTTTGTTTTGTTTTGTGGGTTTTGGTTCTGTTTTGTTGTTTTCCCAGCTGAAAAAATCCTGGCAAGAAACTACAAGCAGTCCAACGACAAAGCAAAGCTTTTCCCAAGGGGTATGTATGGAGTGCTAACAACTCTGTGCCACTTTTTGCAAGCAAAATTTTCTTCTTCAGCCTGTCATAAAATCCTTTTTTTTTTTTTTAATCCTTTTTCCTCTTTTAACTAATATTAATTTTAAAATTATATTTTTCTTTTTTTGGCTAAAAATCTTTTTTTTTTCCTTTTCCTTTTTAAGTATTTTTATACATTCTTTTTATTTTTAAATGCTTTTTATTTTTAAATACTTTTTATTTCTAAATTCCTTTTTATTTCTAAATTCCTCTTTATTTCTAAATTCCTCTTTATTTCTAAATTCCTTATTTCTAAATTCTTTTGATTTCTAACTTCTTTTGATTTCTAAATTCCTTTTGATTTCTAAATTCCTTTGCTTTCTGAATGCTTTTGATTTCTAAATTAATTTTGTTTCTAAATTCTTTTTGTTTCCAAATTCTTTTGGTTTCTAAAGGCTTTTTATTGTTAAATTCTTTTTTACTTTTAAATTCCTTTTTGTCTGTAAATTCTTTTTAATTTTTAAATTATTTTTCTTTCTAAATTCTTTTTCATTCTAAATTCTTTTCCTTTTTAAATTCTTATTCATTCTAAATTCTTTTTCAATCTGAATTCTTTTACAATCTAAATTCTTTTCTAAATTCTTTTTCAATCTAAATTCTTTTTCAATCTAAATTCTTTTTCAATCTAAATTCTTTTAGGAATAATTTTTTCCTTGGGCTTTGAAACTTATTTTTAATTCCTTGACCCCTCTGAAATGTTTTTAAAGCCTTTTTTTCATTCTTTTCCAAAGGATCTTTTCATTCTTTGGGACTGTTTTTAAAAATTCCTTTTGAACTATTTTGAAATTGATTGACACAAGTTTGAAATTGATTGAAGCAATTTTGAAATTGAAACAATTTTGAAATTGATTGACACAAATTTGAAATTTATTGAAACAATTTGAAATTTATAGACACAAATTTGAAATTGATTGACACAATTTTGAAAGTGATTGAAACTATTTTGAAATTGAAACCAATTTGAAATGTATTGGAACCATTCTGAAATTTTTTTTAAGCCATTTGGAAATTTTTCTTTCACAATTTTCAATTTTTTTTTAGGCTATTTTCAATTTTTCCAAACTATTTAAAATTTTTTTGTAAACAATTTTGCAATTAAAAAAGAATTTTAAATTTTGTTTAAACCCTTTTAATTTTTTTTCTTTTTTTGGGGAAAACTATTTTAAATCTTTTTTTTTTTGGGGGGGGGAACACTCTTTAAATTTAACTATTTTTCATTATTTTTTTTGTTTCCAAACCATTTTTTTAAAGGATTTTTAAAACGTTTTAACTATTTTTTTCCTTTTTTTTTTAAACTATTTAAATTTTTTTTAAAGCATTTTTTTTTTAAGTAGCATCATCTCTTTTTTTTTTATTATTTATTAATTAAGCCTTAACAAAACTCCTTTGTAATTATAGACATATTTTTTTTTATATTCAAAATAAGATCTTGCTATGATACAGGTTTCTCTTTTTTTTGGTTGTTTTGCTTTTTTTTATTTTTTTTATTTTTTTCTTTTTTGTTTTTTTTTTTGGACTATATACAGAAGTGCAAAAAAGTCAACCTTCTCTTCTAGACCTTTTCCCCCACCCCCACCCCCCACCCCCTCCCCTTTCAACATGCCTAAACTGCAGCATAATCAATCAACCCCTCAGGAGTTTGCACACACGCTCTAAGAGAATTCTTGGTACGTAAACTTTTGGAGTATTTGGATTATCAACAACACAAAAAAACACAAACAACTCCTCCCCACCCCCCCCCCCAAAAAAAAAAACCACCCAACCCCCAAACAACAAGAAAAATAGAAGTCCCTCGATCTACTTGCTTAATGCAGCTTATTCAGACAGCAAGGCCCTGATAGTCAGGGATTTCCACCCCAAAAAAGCACCACCCCCCCCCAACCAAAAACCCAAATGTTGAAACATCTGAAATGGATACAGTAGAAAATAAAGGGATTTGGGTTTTTTTTTTCCCCTATCTTCTTTTATACTATCTTTTTTTGACCTCTTTTTTTAAGATCTTTTGGGTTTGGATATCTTTTTTTATATCTATTTTTGGATACCTTTTTTTGATCTCTTTTTTTTTGACCTCTTTTATTTGGGGATATCTTTTTTTTTTAATATCTTTTTTTTTTAAATATATTTTTTTAATATTTTTTAAAAATATTTTTGATCTCTTTTAACATTTTTTTTGGAGATATTATTTAAATATTTTTTTAACCTCTTTTTTGGGGATCTCTTTTTTTGTTTCTTTTTTTAACACCTTTTTTATATATATATTTTTATATATTTTTTGATCTCTTTTTTTGGGGGAGATAGCTACTTTTGATCTCTTTTTTTAAAACCTTTTAAATGGGATTTTTTCTCTTAATATCTTTTTTCTTTAATCTCTTTTTTAACATCTTTTTTTAATATCTTTTTTCTATGTCTCTTTTAATCTCTATTTTTAAACATAATTTTTTGGGGGGGGATCTCTTTTTTTAATATCTTTTTTGGGGGATATATTTTTTAATACCTTTTCTTTAAGACATATCTTTTTTAATACCTTTTTGTTAATATATATATTTTTTAACACCTATTTAAAATATATCTTTAATACCTTTTTTTGCTAATTTTTGTTAATTTTGCCTTTTAAAAATATTTTTGATATATTTTTTAACACCTTTTTCAATCTCTTTTTTAACATCTTTTTTTTAACTGTTTTTTTTTTTACATCTTTTTTTTCCTAACATCATTTTTTAACATCATTTTTTTAACAGCACTTTTTAACATCTTTTTTCCTAACATCTTTTTTCCTAACATCTTTTTTCCTAACATCTTTTTTTTTTAACATCATTTCTTAACATCATTTTTCTAACATCTTTTTTGAACATCTTTTTTTCTGACATCCTTTTTGAACATCTTTTTTTTCTGACATCTTTTTTCTGACATCTTTTTTTGAACATCTTTTTTGAACATAACTTTTTCTAACATCTTTTTTTCTAACATCTGTTTTAACATCTGGTTTCTTAACATCTGGGGTTTGTTTTTAACATCTCTTTTTTTTAACATCTGGGTTTTTCACATGTGGGTTTTCCAGATCTGGGTTTTGCACATCTGGGTTTTGCACATCTGGGGTTTTTTAAACATCTTTTCCCCCCTATTATTATTATTTTAATCTCCTTAACAACTAATTGCAAAGACCAAAAAAAAATATAATAGAATAAAATCTACAAATCCCTAAAATCTGAACTCAGTTGTCTGCCAGGATTGTTGCCATAGCAACCAACTTAAAAATGGCCTTTACTCAGCAATGATTATAGGACTCATCTTAAGATATCCATAGAAAAAAGGTCTTTGTTCTTTCTTTCTTTTGATGAGAACTAGAGACAAGAACTAACAAATGACTGACATTCTTCCATTGTCAGTTGAGACCAGCAAAACAGAGATCATTCAGGTTTAAAAACAAGAACAACAACAATTCCTATGACCCAGCTGAGGAGGTGATGAAGGAGAAGAAAATGACTTTGGGTTGGGAGAGGATTGGTTTGGTTTTGTTAGGTGTGTGAAAAGTCATCAAAGGCTTAGAAACTGAACTGCTATCCAACTGGTACTAGAAAAGGGAAGAAGAACAACTAATAAATGTAAGGAAGGAAAAGCAGGTTAAAAATAAGGAGAAAAAGAAACCAACTTAATGTCCTCTACTGGAATAACTACGCTTAAGATGTGAAGTCACTACGCTTCCTTAACACGACTGAAGTTACATTGGTATGGGTTGGAACCCGTAATGTCATCATCTAAGGCTTTAATAGATGTACAGTACAATCAGAAATCAACACCTGGCTCCTCTGCAAAGCAGCTCCCCTCCAGCATTGCAAAAAGAAAACAACCCCCCAGCAGGGAACTGGGAAGTATGGAGGGTTCTAGAACCGAACCCCCGCTTCTTCCTACCCCTGCCAGCCGCCCGGCCGGCCGGCCCCCGCCTCAGCGCGGGCAAGGACGACCCTCTCCTGGCTGCCACATCCAATTCCTTTGGATGAACCCCCTCCTGAAAACTTGAATGCACATCTATTGAGAGATTATTTTTTTTTTGTCTGCTTTTCTTTTTTTTTTTTTTTTTTTAAAGTTTTTTTTTTCATGTTTTGCTTTTTTTTCTTTACAGTTTGTAAAGGCTTTCTAAGGCTATAAGCAGTTAATCTGAACAACCCCCCCCCCCCCCAAAAAACAGACGAGAGAACAGAAAGAAATCACATAGAAAACTTAACCCCCCCACACACCCCCCAGTATTGAGCCCACCCCCTTTTTCCTAGGCTAATTAAACATCTCCCATTAGTCATCTTTTGGTTTTGCCATGCAGCTGCTGCTCAGTGCTTCTCCTCTCTTTGTGGTTTTTTAGAGTCGCCGCCTCACGGGTGCGACTGCAGCGAAGGGAAAGGTGGGACCCACCTCTGCAGAACGTTTTGCTTTTTAGAGTCCTTTTGACTGGCCACAGAGGCTATAAATAGAGAAAACAAAACCCCAAACCAAACAAGAAATAAGACAGAATCCCTTTCCCCCACCAAAAAAAGTTCCCCGAAAGGTTTTGTCACCGCGTCTCAGAAATGGCTTTTTCTCCCCTTTAGCGGCCCCCCGAGAGCTCGACCCTACGCCCAGGGTGGGCTCCTCTGTGGCTGGGGAATCTCTTTCCCCCCCACTCCTTGCTTGCCTGCTGTGAGGAGTTTGTGAGGGTGACAGAGCACTGGAACAGGCTGCCCAGGGAGGTTGTGGAGTCTCCCTCCCTGGAGATACACTCATGACCTGCCTGGATGCGTTCCTGTGTGATCTGCTCTAGGTGATGCTGCTCTGGCAGAAGGGTTTGGACCGGATGGGCTTTGGAGGCCCCTTCCAGCCCCTGTGATTCTGTGATTCCTTGGCCATTTCTGAGACAGCTTTGGTTTGAAACAGAAGGGTGCCCTTTGACTGCTTGGTACTGGAAGCAAGCAAGTGAAAATAAACCACATCCCCCCCCTCCAAAAAAACAAACAACCAAACCCCAAACAACAGAGATGGTTCTGAACAAAAATAACACTGCAGAAAATAATACTCTGGGTGGGATGTGTACAGTCTATGGCACTTGATGAGAAACCCTTCCCCAACGTGGTACTTAAAGCCATGGGTGTGCTTCAAAACAGACACAGCTGTGGTGTTTTGTTTGTTTGTTGGTTGTGTTTGTGTGTTTTTTTTCCACTTGGCACATTCATCTGTCAGGATACCCTCTCTCTCCTTCCCCTCTTCCCTTAAATCTCATTAACATTAAAAAATAGTCCTCTTTAACAAAATAAGAACAAGAAGGAAACAACAACAACAACAACAAAAGAGAAAGCAGGCCAAGGCCTTCCTGTGCATGCAGGGCTCTCGCCTCTCATGGCAACTTCTTTACATACAAGGTGCACCTTTTGGTTTTGTTTGTCTTGTTCTTTGTAAACCTTGGAGACAAAAAAAAACAAAAACCAAGGGAAAAAAAATAACAAAAAGAAGAAGAAATAAAACATTCTCTCTCTTTTTTTTTTTTTTCCCTTTCATATTTGACTCTAAAGCAAACAAACCCAAAGATTATCTCTTGGTCTACAGACGTACCAACACCACCAGGAAGAGTCGGGGGGCGGGGTACAGCGTCCTCTGTCTTTTCCCAGGCGACTCGATGTGATTGCGGAGGGGAAAAGACAGGGCTTCCCCCCCCCCCAAACCCCCTACCCCACCCCTTCCCTGCTGCTAGAAAAGAGAGACAAGGCTGTACTCCTCAGACTAAGAATTAAGAAATCAAAATCACCTCAGCACAAAGATATCAATTCAATGTACAAAGTTAAGATAGGCAACAGTGTGTGGTGGATCCGCCACGCTCCGGGCTCGGCCCCGCTTTAACATGCAAGGTGTGGAGGGCTTACTGCTGAGGGAGGCTGGGGGTGGCTGGCTGTATATATACACTATGGCTGATGAGCTCCTCCTCTTCCCCACCCCAAACACACTGTTCCTTTGCTCTTCATTCATGATCTGCAGTGGGAAAGAACACAAAGAAGAGGAGGGGCGTTGAGGCACGCTCGCTGCTTTCGGCTAGCACAGCTGCCCCCGGCGTGGGGACTGCAGGTGGGGAATCCTGGAATCATGCAATCAGAGAATCAATAAGGCTGGAAAAGACCTCAGAGATCATCAAGTCCAACCTGTCACCTCATGACTAACTAAACCATGGCACCAAGTGCCACGTCCAATCCCTTTTTGAACACCTCTAGGGACGGTGACTCCACCACCTCCCTGGGCAGCACATTCCAATGGCCAATCTCTCTTTCTGTGGAGAACTTTCTCCTCACCTCCAGCCTAAACTTCCCTGGTGCATCTTGAGACTGTGTCCTCTTGTTCTGGTGCTGCTTGCCTGGGAGAAGAGACCAACCCCCACATGGCTATAACCTCCCTTCAGGTAGTTGTAGAGAGCAAGAAGGTCTCCCCTGGGCCTCTTCTCCAGGCTAAACATCCCCAGCACAGCCTCTCCTCACAGGGCTTGTGCTCAAGGCCTCTCCCCAGCCTCACTGCCCTTCTCTGGAAGACAGGAGGTAAAGCCAACTGTGCTCCAGTTCAGAGGATGGGACTGCCCAGCTCCTGTTAATGTGGGTCACAAATGATGACAGCGCTGGGGAACTACTCCAGCAACTGCTGGAAGACAGGGGGTAAAGCCAACTGTGCTCCAGTTCACAGCTGTCTGTTTCTCCAAGGATCTCAAAGCCAAAAGGGAGTATTTTCCAAGCTTTAACACAGTCTGGCCTTACACTTCATTTATATTTACCAGTCCTATCCTTCCAGCACAGTAAAACCTTAAGATAACCCAGCAGAAAACACAGTGGATCCAAAGTAATTTCTTTTCATTATCTCAGACCCCTACAGAATGAGGCTTTCTAATCCTCTGTGCTCTGCCACCACCTGAGGTACAAGAGACAGTCACAGGATTACTGAGGCTGGAACAGACCTCTGAGATCTTCAAGTCCAGCCTATGACCTAGCACCACCACACTGACCAGGCCATGGCACTGAGTGCCACATCCAATCTTCCCTTAAACACCTCAGGGGTGGTGACTCCACCACCTCCCTGGGCAGTCCATTCCAGTCTCTAATTCCCCTTCCATGAGAAAGTGCTTCCTGACATCCAGCCTAAACCTCCCCTGGCACAACTTCAGGCTATGCCCTCCCATCCTGGCACAAGCTGCCTGGGAGCAGAGCCTGACCCCCGCCTTACTACAGCTTCCCTTCATGTAGCTGTAGAGTGTGATAAGGTCCCCCCTGAGTCTCCTCCTCTCTTGCACCCAAGCCAAGGCCAGCCATGCTCTGTGGTGGAGCTGCACCTTACACCCCAGTTCTGCAGCAATAAAGGTTCTCAGCTCACCACAGGGTCACACAGAATGGTCTGGGCTGGAAGGGACCTCCAAAGCTCATCCAGTCCAACCCCTTGCAGCCAGCAGGGACATGCTCAACTCCATCAGGTTGCCCAGAGCCCTGTCCAGCCTCACCTTGAATATCTCCAGGGCTGGGACCTCAACGACCTGCCTGGGCAACCTGTTCCAGTGTTCCACTACTCTCATAGTAAAGAACTTGTTCCTAACATCCAATCTCAATCTGCTCTTCTCCAGCTTAAAGCTGCATTTGAGTATCTGAACAGGACCTACAGGCAGGCTGGGGAGGGACTGTTCAGAAGGGTCTGTGGGGACAGGACAAGGGGCAAAGGTTTGAAACTGGAGCAGGGCAGAGATAGGTTGGACTTCAGGAGGAAGCTCTGCACAATGAGGGTGGGGAGACACTGGAGCAGGCTGCCCAGGGAGGTGGTTGAGGCCCCATCCCTGGAGACACTCAAGATCAGACTTGCTGTGGCCTTGGGCAGCCTGCTCTAGCTGGAGATGTCCCTGCTGCCTGCAGGGGGGTTGGATGAGACTGCAGCAGGTGGGAAGGGACCATCAAAGGCAATCTGTGAATCAGTGCTGCTGCAGCCACCAGCCCCTCTGAGCCAAACCATAAATCCCTAGAGCCCTTCAGACTGATTCTTCTCAAGCTCAAGCAGGGGAGGTTTAGGCTGGATGTGAGGAAGAAATTCTTCCCAGCAAGAGAGATTGGCCATTGGGATGTGCTGCCCAGGGAGGTGGTGGAGTCACCAACCCTGGAGGTGTTTAGGAAGAGCCTGGCTGAGGCACTTGGTGCCATGGTTTAGTTGCTTAGATGGTGTTGGGCTATAGGTTGGACTGGATGACCTCAGAGGTCTTTTCCAATCTGGTTAATTCTATTCTATTCCATTCCATTGAATTCTATTCCACTCCACTCCACTCCACTCCACTCCACTCCACTCCACTCCACTCCACTCCACGCTGTGTGGCCGTGCACAATCAGTTCTGCCACCTGCCCCAACACTAAGGTGCTCTCTGCTGAGGTCCACTCTGAGAACCCCACCCTGCTGGAGCTCAGAGCCTCTTCCCCTTCCAACCTTTTCAGCTTCCTTAGGAAAACTAAAACCACTCTGCCCCTGGACAAAGGCCACTTCTGCACACAGAGAAATGCAAGCAACAGGCTGGGAACTTACTGTTTGATGGCAGAATGTCTACATCTGTGTAACATACTTGTGGCTAGTCAGATGTTCGGCAGATATTATGGGTATCTGCAGGTGGGAAGAAACACAACAAAACACAAGCAGTGAGTAAGGGCTGCAAGGAGCTGCCCCTCAGACAGTGTTCTGCTACAGAACAGGAGGCTTGGAGAAGTAGGGGGGGTGGGGGTGGAGGGTAGGGGGGTGGCAGCTGTGAGCTGGTGGAGTTTTACACGGCAATCACCAAGTTAAAAGTCAGGGGCTACAGGAGCAGCTTTCCAACTGGACAAGGTTCAGTTTGCTTTGACAAACACCAAATCAGGATTGTTGGCTGGTTGGGAGGCAGGGAGGGAGGGAGGAGGAGTACAAATCTACCAAGTCATGCAGTGCAGTAATTGAAAAGAGCCCTTTTTGTTGGCCTACACAAAATCCTGAGCAATCAGTTCCCTGGTGGCCTTGTTTTGGCCTCATTCTGGGAGGTGTTCACTGCTTTCACTCTGGTGGCCTTTGGGCACCAAACCTAAGATGCCCTGAGCTCAATTTTCATCCCTGGTGAGCTACAGAGCTCGGATTCCCCACCCCCCAAAAGCAGTGAAACAGCTCTCAAAATGCTGGTCTGTGAGAACAGAACTCATCACCTGGCTCTCCTGAAGTGCCCCAGCAGCTCAGGTTCCCCTTTCCAAACCAGCAGTGAAGCAGAATAGAGAAGGAGCAGCACAACCTCACACTGCTGGGTGCACAGGGCCTGCAGGAGCGAGCCCAGACCCAGGGCTGGACCCTGAGGAAGGGCCAGCACTGGAGCAATGCAGCTGTGGAGGAGCTGGGGGCAAACCTGTGTCACAGCCAGGACCCCAAGTGTGGCTGGAGGGAGCCAGGTGATGCTCAGGAGCAGGGAGACATGCTGGGGCACACAACACAGCAGTGATTTGTATGGCCACAAATGGCTGCTGCCCTTGCAGAGACTCCTTCTCCTCGAAGGCTGGAGCTGTTCTGCTGCACAAGACAGGGCCTGGGGAGCTCTCTCCTTAACTAAATGCTTTACAGGCCTTGCTGCTGGCTTCTGCAACCCCCCTGTGCTCTCTCCTCCCCTGGCAGCTTCACACAACACTACCAACTGGCACAGAAATGGGCTTCAAGCCGAAGGAAGCTTCTCATACCATGGATTGCCTACTGCCGCAGGCCAGGCTGCTGCACCCAACTGCGTAGAAGCATCAGGGATAGTGCTGTTGGAACGTACCAAGGACCTTCAACAGGGCTCAGTGAAGATGGAGGGCCAGCTCTGAAGCCTTTGGGCATGCATGCAGATGGCATTCAGGCACTCCAGCTGCTCACACAGCTTATCCATATATGTGCCACGTGTGCCATATATGGATGGAGGGAGGTTTGGCTGCAGAGCTGCGCCGGGTGCTGCTGGGAGGCTCTGCACGAAATGATCAGACTCTGCAAGCTGCCCTCCAAGCCTGCTGGGGAAGGGTTCTTGAAGATGAGCTGAGAATTGGATGTTTCCCTGAGGCTTGGCTTGCTCTCACCACTTCCCTGGACTGGTGGAGGATGCAGAAGCTCTCTTCAAGGGGCAATAAATAGACATTTGGGGCATGCTTTGGGTTGCTTGCTTAGGTGGCATGGATATGGACGTGGTCCTACCTACAAACTACCTGTTCAAACTGCAAAGGCATTCTTCTTCTAGTCTAAAACCCTGGAGGTGTTCAAGGCCAGGCTGGATGGGACCTTGGGCAACCTGGTCTAGGGGAAGGTCTCCCTGCCTGTGGCTGGGGGTTGGAAGTAGATGATCTTGAGGATCCCTTTCAACCCAACCCATTCCAGGAGCCTGTGAATGAATCCACATGCAAGGTGGTGACTCAGCAAAGACTGCTTCAGAGCAGACAGTGTGAGCTGCTAAGCAGACTGAGCTGACTGTTTAGTGGGACTGAATTAATGATGGTTTTGGGATGAAAATACCCAGGTCCCCCCTGGCTGAGATTCAGGATGTGCCCTCCCAGCTGTAGGGTAAGTTTTGGAATGGTACTTCTGAGGGGACAGTAAGCAGGGAGGGAAACAAAGAATGCACAGCTGCTGGGGTACAAAATGCTCAGCAGGCAGAGGTGGGAAGGCTCACAGACTCCAGAATTACTTCCCAAGGGAGCCTGACCCTCTCCATGGCATCTGGGCTCTGCACCCACCCTGAGCACACCTGGGCACAGGAGCACAGGCATTGCTGTCTGATGTCCAGTTGCCATCTGACAGCTTCACCATGGGATCTGGACACTGAGGAGCTGGCTCTGGTGCCTTAGGGAGCTGAGTGTGCCAGGTGAGCATGCCTGGACACCTGCCCTTTCTCTCCACAACTGTGGACATGGTCCTGCCTGCAAACTCCCTGTTCAAACTGCAAAGGCATTCTTCTTCTAGTCTAACACCTTGGAGGTGTTCAAGGCCAGGCTAGATGGGAATGGACAGAGCCTGCACACTGCTGGAGCCCATGGTTAGGCCCATCTGCTAAAGGCACAAGTGTGAGGCCCTCCTGATGGGCAGGACCTGCACATCAGAACAGAACTGAGGCATTCAGGCAACTCTAACTTCCTCCTACATCTCAATAATTTGTTCCTAGAAGAGGAACAAGGACGTTTTTAAGCCGTTTCCACTGTCACTTTCAAGGCAGCTGTGCTACAGAAACCTGCACTTTGACAACCCAGCTAGGTAGGAGCCGCAGCCCAGCTCTTGCTCTGCTCTCAGTGCAGCTCCAGCTGGCGCCTGTGGGGACTGCAGCTCCCCCGGCCCCTGCTGCTCCTCGGCTGGCCGCGCTGGGAGGGCTCAGAATCGCTCATTAAGGCAAGCATCACTCTTCTACTCCTGACATACATCCCAACGTGGCCACAACTGGACCCTATCACCCTCAATTTGGAAATCAAACCAGGGAACTTCCTGAGCTGCAGCCTGCCCGCTGTGACCAGCAGCCAGCCGGGCCCACGCAGCACCACCGGCTGAACAAATCGGGTCAGAGGAGCTTCTCCGGGGCCTGTGCTCCAGTGGTTTTGTTTTGCTCTTGGAAGAGGAGAGTCAGAACATGCTCAGACTGCTAACTTCAGGCTGCTGTAATAATTGGGACCCTGCAAGCCCTCTGCACAAAGGTTTTCCTGCCTTTTGATGGAGCTCTAAAGAAGCTGAAAGGAAGCGCTAAGAGGAGCTGTCTGCTTCGCAGAGAGAGACATAAATCATGGCCTCCCTGTGTTATCCCTGGCTCTGCACATCTCTGGGAGCAGAAATAAGCCTGCCTGGCCCCCTGAATGTTAAGACTGAGTCAGAAACTCTATTATGCACTATTTTTAGCCCCCAGAAGCGGGGCTGCAGCACCGCTCGAGCGAGGCTCGGGGCCCATCGCGCCGCGCCGCGGAGCTCAGGGAGAATGTGTAGGCCAACAAGAGGTGACAAAAATTGCATCCAACTCCCCCATGCTGATTGAAAGCACCCCTCTCGAGTTGTCTGTAAGGAACAAAGCTGTAAATTAGCAAACCTGGTTGGCTGTGGCTGTTGCAGCGAAGGGAACACTTGTGGCAGATGTTGTTGCTGCAGACACAGTGGCGGGCGTAGCACCGTGCACCATGGGAACTTTTCGGAAGGAAAAATCAAGAGAAGCAGAAAGGTCCAGGAGGAGTGGAGCAAGGATGGGAACCAGAGCCACACGTGGAGGGGCAGTGGAGCGTGGGGGGGAGGGGGGGGGTGGGGGTTGGCACAGCAGGAAGCCCAGGGCATCGGTGCCAGCGAGTGACATGCAACCACAGTGCGAAGCAGGATGACATTCCCGGTGGGGTGGGGGCGAGGGGGAGAGGGAGGGGAGGTGAAAGAGAAAAACGACAACAACAAAAAAGGGAGGGGGTGGGGGGGGAAAAGGCTCGTTACCATCACATCGAGAACATGGACACAAACAAGCTTAACCATTTCAATCCCAAAAACCTCCACAGCAGAAGTTCTAAAAGCCTTTAGGTTATCTTTTACCACGATAAAGAAATTCCAATTCGAATGGTTCTTAACCCCAAAGAAAACAACAAAACCAGTTACTGCAAACAGAAAGCTTTTAACCTCCTTGAAGGCACAGGGTCTATGGCAAAGTACAAAAGCTCTTTAAATCTTAAACCCAAGTCTTCCAAAGCCCTGGAACTCAGAGCCCAGTCAAAATCCACCAAGGGAAGGAGAGAGGGAGGGAGGGAGGGAAGAGTGTGCAAGTCCAAAACCTACTGCCCCAAAACCACCCCCAGCGGCCTGCCCCTGGCAATTACACCAACCAACTGCATTTCACTGACAGCTCGTTAGTGCAGGAGGGGCCAAGGGGGGAGAGCTGGAGGGAGGGGGCCCCACCAGAGCTCCAAATCTTAGCAGTGGATTTTTGAGGGGGTCCTGAGCTGCACACCACAGGTTTGGTTTGTTTTTGTTGTAAGAGAATCAAGAAACAAAGCTGGCACCTACCAACACTTGTAGCGGGTGTCATGCACAATATTGAGCCTGCCCATCATGCATTGCAACAGGAAGGTGGATTTGGAGAGGGAAAAGAATCAAAACAACCCATCACACGTGTCATTAGCAATTGTCATTGGAACAAAGAAGAACAATTGTTATTACGGGAACAGTGGCACGGAACGCTCAGCACAATCAAACCACACAACAGCACAGGCAGCCGGCAGAACCAGGCCTGGGGGGGCGCAGCGGGGAGAGGGCAGGGGACAGAGCTGGTGGAACTGTGTGCTGCTTGCTGCTGCTGTCTCCTGTCTGCCTGGGGAGCAGCATGGCCAGGAAAAGCTGCTTTGGTTTGCCCAGGGGGCCAAGAGGGCCAATGGCATCCTGGCCTGCAGCAGGAACAGTGTGGCCAGCAGGAGCAGGGAGGTCATTCTGCCCTGTGCTCAGCACTGCTTAGGCCACACCTTGAGTCCTGGGTTCAGTTCTGGGCTCCTCAGTTAGGAAAGATGTTGAGATGCTGGAAGGTGTCCAGAGAAGGGCAACAAAGCTGGGGAGGGGTCTGGAGCACAGCCCTGGGAGGAGAGGCTGAGGGAGCTGGGGTTGCTTAGCCTGCAGAAGAGGAGGCTCAGGGAAGACCTCATTGCTCTCTCCAACTCCCTGAAGGGAGGTTGTAGCCAGGTGGGGTTGGTCTCTTCTCCCAGGCACCCAGCAGCAGAACAAGAGGACACAGTCTCAAGCTGTGCCAGGGGAGGTTTAGGCTGGATGTTAGGAAGAAGTTCTTCCCAGCAAGAGAGATTGGCCATTGGGATGTGCTGCCCAGGGAGGTGGTGGAGTCCCCATCCCTGGAGGTGGTCAGGAAGAGCCTGGATGGGACTTGGTGCCATGGTTGAGTTGATCAGATGGTGTTGGGTGATAGGTTGGACTGGATGATCTCCGAGGTCTCTTCCAACCTGGTCTATTCTATTCTATTCTATTCTATTCTATTCTATTCTATTCTATTCTATTGACTCTGCCCTGGTGAGGCCACAGCTGGAGTACTGCAGCCAGTGCTGGGCTCCCCGGTTCAAGAGGGACAGGGATCTGCTGGAGAGGGTCCAAGGGAGGGCTGCAAGGATGCTGAAGGGACTGGAGACTGCCTGGTGAGGAGAGACTGAGACCTGGGGCTTCTTAGTCTGGAAAGAAGACTGAGAGGGGATTTAATCAATGTCTATCAATATCTGAGGGCTGGGGGTCAAGAAGGAGAGGACAGGCTCTGCTCAGCTGCACCCTGGGGAAGGACAAGGGGCAATGGATGGAAACTAAAGCACAGGATGCTCCACCTCACCATAAGGAGGAACTTCTTCACTGGGAGAGTCACAGAACACTGACAGAGACTCCCCAGAGAGGTTGTGGAGTAGTCTTCTCTGGAGCCTTTCCAGCCCCATCTGGATGTGTTCCTGTGTGACCTGTGCTGGATTCTCTGCTCCTGCTCTGGCAGGGGGGTTGGACTGGATGATCTTTGGAGGTCCCTTCCAACCCCTAACCTCCTGTGAGCCTGTGAACTCTTTTTGCCTTGTGACACAAAGCTTTGTCATGGTCTTTACCCTGGTTTCCTCAGATGAAGAGAAATACTTGCAACTTGCAACAGGAGGAGAAAACTCACCCTGAGGGTGCTGGAGGCCCTGGAGCAGGCTGCCTGGAGAGGTTGTGGAGTCTCCTTCTCTGGAGATTCCAAACCTACCTGGACACTGTGTTTTGTGATGTATGAGCCCCAGGAGGTGCTGGTGAAGGGGGAGCCATCCTAGCACTCCCCTGGTCCTTTGCTCACACAGGCCAGGAGTGACTGAAGAGCTGAAGCCTCCTCAGCAGCTCAAGGCAGCACCTCAGAACACTGGGTCAGCACTTTTTTCCCCTCCATCATGGGGCCTATTTTAAGCTGCTGGTGTCTGGGCTCACAACCCTCTTCAGGCTCCACAAAGGTAAACTGTAGAGACAGTGACTGCTGAGCTCTGCCCTGCAACTAGAGCCTGCCGCCTGGTAGGGATAGGAGCAGGATGGGATCATTCTTAAGCATCCCAGAGTTGGTCATTCTGCTCACTTGACACAGCCAAGTGCCTTCCACCTGACTGAATTCTGCATCTGCTGTTTCTGCTTCCAATCCTGGTGTTTCAGGACACCCATTTGTAATGACCTGGTAACCTTTCTGCTTGACAAGCAACATTGACTGGCACTGCTCATTGCACTGGGGGCAGCAGAAACTGAAACCACCTGAAATCTGGGAGCAGGGACTGCAGTGGAAGTGGACACATCTTCCAGAGGAGTGCCAGTGGGAGCCCTGCAATGCTGCTTCCCTTGACATTCTGTGACCAGCACGGGCACAGGAAAGAGTCTCAGCTGGTGCCAAGCCCTGGAGTGGTCCCTCAAGCTCCAGAGCATTTAAGGAAGCAGGGGAAGAGTCACTCAGAGTAATTACTGCTGGAGCCAAGGACATGTCTCTGTCATCACTGCCTCTGTGAGGCTACAGAGCAAAGGACATAACCACCTTTCCTAATTGCTCTGCTGTTTCTGCCTCGGGGAAGAGGCTGAAGACGTTTGCCAAGGAAGGTTAGAAGAAGGGGGGCTCCTGCCTTTGCTGACCCCCCCAAGCACACAAATCAAGGCTGAGGCCGCTGGGACCACTTGCAGGGCTGACAAAAGGGAGCAAAATTTGGCTTGGAGGTACCAAGCTGCTTTGTAAGTCCCTCCCAGGTCTGCAGGGAGGGGTCAGCCCTGGGAGGAGAGGCTGAGGGAGCTGGGGTTGCTTAGCCTGGAGAAGAGGAGGCTCAGGGGAGACCTTCTTGCTCTCTCCAACTCCCTGAAGGGAGGTTGCAGCCAGGTGGGGGTTGGTCTCTTCTCCCAGGCACCCAGCAGCAGAACAAGAGGACACAGTCTCAAGCTGTGCCAGGGGAGGCTCAGGCTGGAGGTGAGGAAGAAATTCTTCCCAGCAAGAGAGCTTGGCCCTTGGGATGTGCTGCCCAGGGAGGTGGTGGAGTCACTGTCCCTGGAAGTGTTTAAGAAGAGCCTGGCTGAGGCCCTTGGAGCCATGGTTGAGTGGATCAGATGGTGTTGGGTGAGGGATTGGACTGGATGGTCTCTGAGGTCTTTTCCAACCTGGTGAATTCTGTGATTCTGTCTCTGCAGTGTGAATGAGGGTCCAGAGAAGAACCCTTGAGCTCTGCCCCTGCAGAAGTCTGCCAGGCTTACATCACTGCATCTGGGATGTGACATCACTCCATGAATACACCTCCACACTACAGAGGAGGGAGATGCTCTTAATGGCTCTGAAATACCACTGGCAAGCTTTTCAGCTCCCAGGTTTAAAGGCTGAGCTGCCACTGTGAACGTTCCAACCAGCACACACGGCTCAGGAAGGGGATCTGAAGCAAATGGAAGTAAAGGCAGAAAGGAAGGTACCAGCTGGGGTGCAGGAAGTGGCAAGAGATGGAAGACATCATAATGCTGTATGACCCTCTTACCAGCAATGGAAATCATTTCTCCTCTGACCTTACTCATCATCTTGAACTTCAGAAGCTTTCACTGACTAATGAGCAGGCATGAATAATAAATGTGCAGGCTGAAATGTTCCCTGGCTCTGCAGCACGAGGCACAGTTCTAATTCAAGGCTGTGTGCTCAGCTAACTGATCCTAAATTCACACTCAAGATTCCTTCTGCACTGCAATGAAGCTGCTTCTATAAATATTCCAGGTTTAGTGGGGTTCTAAGCAAGACTTCTTTCCCCCTCTTCTCTCTGATTATTACCCCCAGGTTATTTATTCTGCCCAACCTTCTAAATCCTGGTTAGAAATCCCCCCCTCCCCCTTTATGTGGAGGTGAGCAGTGCTGCCTGCTGTTCCCTCCCTGACAGGGAGAGCAAAACCACAGCGATCTGTGAGAGCAGTGCTTTAGGAGGGCCAGGAGCCCCACCGAGGAGGTGCTCACACAGACACCGCTGGAGGAAGGCAGCTGTGTGCTGAGCAGGTTCCTTCCCTGGGGCTGGAGCTGCAGGAGCTGACTCCGACTGCAATTCGCTGGCTGGACAGCAGAGGTGGCTGAAGCCTTTGCCGTCCCTGCCGGCTGCAGCAGGACAGCGGCTCCTGGGGGACCCTGCCAGCCTCAGCCCTTCCTGCGGGAGGATTTTGCTCCTCAGCGACCGCCGGCTCGCCCTGCCCGCATGCCCAGCCCAGAATGGCACAGCTGGGCAGGCAGTGGCACAGGATGGTGACAAGCACCAGGGTAGGAATGCCACTGGGGCGCACACAGGAGCTCTGCCTGCACCTACAAACTCACCCCCAGCCGGCTCCCGGTGCCTGGGCACAGGAAGTGCTGATGCCAAGTGACTGCTGCTCTGCGTGTCCACAGCCCCACAGCAAAAGGTTTGCCCCTGTCTGCCAGGGTGCCCAGAGCTGGCAGTCAGCAGCAAAGTACCACAGCCAGCTGTGGGCATCTCCTGAGTCACGCAGAGCCTCCTTGCTCAGCAGACCAAGCCCACTTCTTCCATCCAGCCAATGCCACAAGTGTGCCCAGCTCTTCCCTGAGATGCCTGTCAGAGTCCCCTCTCAGTCTTCCAGCAGCCAAGGTTTCTGGGAGCCCTCAGAGGGGAGCCAAGCAGAGAGGGAGCATTATCTGGAGTGGTGAGATGAGGATGTGAGAGTGTTTGGCCATGCAGAGTGTGCTGGAGCACCAGTGCCCATCCTCTGGCACGGCCAAGCCCTTCCTTTGCTCTCCCATGCCCCTGCAGGCAGGCAGCCAGGCTATGCCTTACCACCTAGAAGAGGTCTGGAACATGAGTGGAAAACTCTCAAGTGCCCTGCAGAGTGAAGGGTCCTGCTGAGGCCCTCCCCTGGGGTACAAACTGGTGGCTCTGTGAGTGTCCTGCCCTCCAGACCTGCTGCATTCTCAGCTACTGTGGCTGAAGCAGCTAAGGACACATCTCAGTGACCACACTTTGGGTGTCTGAAGTGGAAAACCGTCCCTGCACAGTTCAGTGGCCACTGCATTAACCTGCCTGTGCTCCGTGGCAGCGGAGCTGAGGGCCCCCCTGCTCTCCTGCTGGTTCTGAGGGAATGCAGGAGAATCTCCACCTCCAGGTGACTGAGCACTAGCAGGGCTGACACTGCCTCACTTGAGGTAACTCTAAAGGGACAGGTGGCAAACAACATTTCCAAGCTTTTCCTGGATTCCCGAAAGCTCAAACTGCTGCTATCCAAACCAACAGAGAAATTAGAGCAGCTCATGCTAAAACTCCCTTCCCTTCTCCTGCCTCACCTCCACTGATTGGCCAGGAGAGGTGAAATGAAGCACCAGGAACCACGGCACAAACTCCTGGAGGCATCAGTGGAGGTTTGCCAGAGGAAGAGCTGAGCTGGGTTGTGCAAGAGCTGCGGTGAGAGATCTTGGGTCAGTGATGCAGTGCGAAAGAGGCCTGAGGGACACAGCCATCACCTCGGCTCCTGAGGGTGAGCCAGAGCAGCTCCAAGTCCTTCCAGGCATCACCCAGCCCCTTGCTAAACTCGTGGAAGCTGGAGAAGCTCCTGGTTTGCTGGCTCCACCAGCCAGGCTTTGCCTGCAGGGAGCTGGGCAGCTGTGGTACCTGCAGCAGGACTGGGACTGCACCACTCTCTGTATCTGAATTGCAGCAGGTCTGGGCTGCAGGACTGACCCTAAGGCTTGCTCAGTCTTTCTGTGGCCTCCAAGGAGCTTTTACTGACAGGTCTCAGTGCCTGCAGTGCATTTTTGGAACCTAAGTAAGCTGTGGAATTGGACAACTGATTTTTGTGCCATTTGAAATCCACAGGTCAGTTGTGCACCAGGCCAAGGCAGAATGGGAAAGGACATCATAATCCATCCTGGGAGCCCCAAATGGTCAAGAATCAACTCCTCAGGTTTCTGGGACTGCATGGATGTGTTTTCCTTTCTCTTCCCAGATGGCCTGCATCACACAGGGCTGTCCTAGCAGATGCTTCCAGGCTCTGAGCACAGCTGTGCTCTGCACACCTCCTAGAATGAGATCCCTGCTCTGGTGAGGGTCAAAGCTACCTCAGCTTGGCTCCAACACAGGCACAGAGCCACCTGAATAATTGCTGTGGGATTGTGCACCCCTGCTCCTGAGGTGCTGCTTGCAGAACCCAAACAGGTGTTCCAACTCTAGATGTCCTCTGAAGGGATTTCTGCTGAAGCAAACAGCACAACCATCGATCCTTCAGAGACTACACCAGGACAGGGATGGATTGGATCACTCTTGGACAAGGGCACCTTGCCTCTGCCGAGTCCCAGATCAGCTCTGAGGCTTTGGAGGCATGAGCTGTGATTCCTTAGGTAGGTTTAGCTACCTCCAAGCCTGCCTGCACCTTCCATGGTCACTGCACTGCAATGAAAGCTCAACCTTCCAGGGGGTGACTCAGCAACTGGTGCCAAGCACACGAAGGCAAAGGGGTCTTACAGCAAAGAGAAACAAACCCAACAGCTGGAGAGATGGGCAAGGAAGAGGAGGTACCAAAGGGGTCTTAGAGCAAAGAGAAACAAACCCAACAGCTGGACAGATGGTCAAGGAAGAGGAGTTACCAAAGGGGTCTTAGAGCAAAGAGAAACAAATCCAACAGCTGGAGAGATGGGCAAGGAAGAGGAAATCAATCAAGGAGCAGAGGGATGAGAGAGAAGGTGGCATGTTCTGATTGGGGGGTGACAGACAGGGCACGACACTGAGTTTTGTGTTAGACTGGAAAACACCCACCCAGCTTCCAAGCCAAGCAGCCAGAAGCCAACCTACCTGCAGCCAGCACCTCCTCTGCCCACTGGGCACCACGGGCTGGAGGGGCTGCCTGCACCGGGCCCCACACAAATACCTCTGCCTTTGCCACCGGGGTGGTTTTGCTTCAGCATCCTCCCTCCTTCCCCCACCCCTCCCAGGAAAAAGGGCAAGGAGCAGCACTTACCTGGTGGGAGGAAGGCTGTATGCTGCTGTAACTGCATGTTGGCAAGAGCTTGCTGGTACTGGAAAATACCAGTGTTAAAGACTGCGGTGGCACCATTGGTTTTTTCAAGCGCAGGCCTCTTTGGTAATGGGGGGAGTACAGCTTGAGGAATTCCCTGAAGGGGGGGGGTGGGGACAAAAATAAAGCCCAGTAAAGAAAATCAAACCAAACCAAAACAAAAAAAAAACATAAAGGGAGGATGGGGGTAGGGGTGGAAGAGGATGGGAGGGATGGGAAGGATGGGAGAGGAGGGAGGGATGGAGGGAAGGGAGGAAAGGGAGGGAGAGGGAAGAAAAGGAAGAGAGAGAGAGAGGGAAAAAGAAAAATCAGTAGAAGGCAAAACCCACCAGGCAGCACCTTGTTTATCCATGAGCAAGCAAGCAGCAGAGCAGGCTGAACTACCAAATCAAAGGCAGGGAGAAGCTCTCAGGGAGCACCACTTCAGCTACCATCACAGAGCACCGCTAAGGGGCAGCTGTGGGTTACGTGGCCCTGCCCAGACCCCACCGCCGGGGGCCGAGCTTCGGGCACCGCTGGCAGCGAGGCTCTCGGGGGCAGGGGGCAGGGGAAGCAGCACTGCCAGCTCCAGGATCATCCACACGTAGAAGCCATGTTAATAGTCACTGTCCAGGGGCGGACGGCAGGGCCGCTGGTGCCAACCCACTCCCCGGGCCCCAGCGCCTTGCCTGGGCATGCAGAGCCACAGCGCATGCCGGCACCCCCGGCCGCCTCCGCGCCGCCAAAGCCATGCCAACGCACCCTGCGCCCGGCCACGGCACCCTGGGGCAGGGGGACGGGAAGGAGGTGGGAAGGGAAGGGAGGGGAAGGGGCCGGCAGGGCGCGGGGGCAGCGGGTTCCTGCTGCGGAGCACTGCCCCCGCGCCCAGCACCGGCGGGACGGGGGATGGGAAGGGGGAGGGGGTGGGAGGAAGGGGGACGGACCAGGATATTCCGTTGGCTACACATGAAACCCCCAACACTCTACGGTACAGCTACATGCCAAGCTAAAAGGTGAAAGGTCATAGTACCAGGTCAAAGGTTGCCTCGAGGGGTCGCTTCAGTGATTTGACAGCCGACTGAGTCTTAATTAGCAGGCAGCGAGCACATGATGGCAATGGCCAGTGGGGTCAAGCGCATTAACATAAACAGCAAGCAGAGGTGCGTCATGGGGGCAGCAGTGCATTGGGGGGTGAGAAAAAAAACAACAAATAAAAAAAAACAAATCACCGGATGCCGAGTACCACGGGAACAAGACTCTGCATGCACCGGGGAACGGCCGGGGCGGGGGCAAGAAGGGCAGGGGGCCGGGCGGGGGCCCCCCCCACGCCGCGGGGCCGGGCAGGGCAGGGCTGCGGCCGCGGCACACAGCCCGGCGCCCCCCGAGCCCAGCGCAGGCTGCTCCTCACGGCACTACGGGAGGGGCCCTGGGGCTCCTCCTGGCCCTCAGGGAGTGCAATTGGGGCTCCCGTGGCCCTCAGGGAGTGCAACTGGGGCTCCCCTGGCCCTCAGGGAGTGCAACTGGGGCTCCCCGTGGCCCTCAGGGAGTGCAACTGGGGCTCCTTGTGGCCCTAAGGGAGTGCAATTGGGGCTCCCCGTGGCCCTAAGGGAGTGCAATTGGGGCTCCTTGTGGCCCTAAGGGAGTGCAATTGGGGCTCCCCGTGGCCCTGCAGGAAGGGAACTGGGGCTCCCCATGGCCCTAAGGGAGTAGAATTGGGGCTCCTCGTGGCCCTAAGGGAGTGCAATTTGGGCTCCTCATGGCCATGAGGGAGTGGAATTGGTGTTCCCATTAGCCCTGCCCTGCAGGAAGGGAATTGGGGCTCCTCATGGCCATGAGGGAGTGCAACTGGGGCTCCCCCATGGCCCTGCAGGAGGGGAATTGGGGCTCCCCCACGGCCATGAGGGAGCGGAATTGGGGTTCCCCTTAGCCCTGCCTGCCCTGCAGGAGTGAAATTTGGGCTCCCCCACAGCCCAGCAGGAAGGGAATTGGGGCTCCTCATGGCCATGAGGGAGTGGAATTGGGGTTCCCCTTAGCCCTGCCCTGTAGGAGTGCAATTTGGGCTCCCCCATGGCCCTGCAGGAGGGGAATTGGGGCTCCTCATGGCCCTGCCCTGCAAGTGTGCAACTGGGAGCTCCTCATGGCCCTGAGGGAGTGGAATTAGAGCTCCTCATAGCCCTGTGGGAGTGGAATTTGGGCTCCCCCACGGCCCTGCAGCAGTGTTAACCAGGGCTCCCCACACCCAGCCAGCAGCTCGCCGCCCGCGCCATAGCCTTCCCAGAAGCCGGGGGCTGCCGCCCCGCAGTGCCGCTCCCGCTGCTCCTGGCCACCGCAGCCCAGTGCCTGCACCTCTCCCACGCCTTGCCAGACTCAACATGGGCAGGACAAGATGGCAGCAGAGCCCTCCTCGGGGTGCTGGCCTCTCCTTGCTGGCACACCAGGCCCTGAGGGGTTCCGGATCTGGCTGCTACAACTGCTGCAGCTGCGGGAGGGCTGTGCCGGTGCCCTCGGGGAGCTGCTGCCAGCCCTCAGGGTGGGATGAAAGAAGGCTAGGGGTGGCATCTAGGCAGCAAGGTGGCCTTCCAAGTGAGTCCCTACAAAGACAGAGCGGCTGAAAGTGGGGCTTGGCTGTCTGTGCAGCTCGAGAGAGGCACAGCTGGCCGCACACAGAGACAGGCTCAGCTGTAGGAACAGATCTGCAGGCGCAGGCAGGCACGGACGTATGCACACACAGATGTACATACAGATACTCTGCACGCCAGCAGGCAAAGTGGGGAGACACCCCAAGGCTCTCAAACTGCCCCCCACCCCAGAGCACACCTGGCACCACATGCTGAGAAAAGCTCCTTGCACCGTTGTCCCCCCACCACGAGCAACCCTCCACCCCCACAGCCAGCCCAGCTTTTAACCCCTCACCGCCAGCGCTGCCGCCCGGGGCGGGGGGGAACCTGCGCACTCACCATGGCAGCTGCAGTCGCTGCTGCCTGGGCAGCTGCAGCCTGGTTAACCTGGTACTGGGCAGCCTTGATCTTGGCTTGCAGGTGGGCAGGAGGGTGGAAGTATTTGCACTTTTCCCGGGAGCACCTCCCTTTGATGTAATCCATGCAGACGGTGACGGTGTTGTCGTTGGTGTCGATCATGGCGCTGTCGGCGGGGTGGGCGAAGCGGCAGTCGTTCTCCCCCCGGTTGCAGTTGCCACGCTGGTACTCTCGACACACCTGCCACGGGGTGGGGGGCAGGAGAAAGGCACTTAGTGTGGGGTGATGGGGGGTGAGGCTGAGAGGGAAAGGGGGGGCATTTCTGAGTGCTGTGAGGCCCCAGGAGGAGCGCAGAGGTGGTGGGACAGGGCGGGATCAGCTCCCCGGGAGCAGGGACACAGCTTCTCTAAACCACACAAACATTCAGGTCAGGCCACACCTTGAGTCCTGTGTCCAGTTCTGGGCCCCTCAGTTTAAGAAGAACATTGAGACACTGGAAGATGTCCAGAGAAGGGCAACAAAGCTGGGGAGGGGTCTGGAGCACAGCCCTGGGAGGAGAGGCTGAGGGAGCTGGGGTTGCTTAGCCTGGAGAAGAGGAGGCTCAGGGGAGACCTTCTTGCCATCTACAACTACCTGAAGGGAGGTTGTAGCCAGGAGGGGGTTGGTCTCTTCTCCCAGGCACCCAGCAGCAGAACAAGAGGACACAGTCTCAAGCTGTGCCAGGGGAGGTTTAGGATGGAGGTGAGGAGAAAGTTCTTCCCAGAAAGAGTAATTTACCATTGGGTTGTGCTGCCCAGGGAGGTGGTGGAGTCCCCATCTCTGGAGGTGTTCAAGAAAGGCTTGGCTGTGGCACTTGCAGCCATGGTCTAGTTGTCAGGAGGTGTTGAGTGATAGGTTGGACTTGATGATCTCTGAGGTCTTTTCCAACCTTACTGATTCTATGAAAAGACCCTCAGGATCACCAAGTTCAACCCAGAACTCTACGAGGTTCTCACCTCTAAACCATATCCCCAAGCACCACATCCAGGGAAATCTCAGGGAAGAAAGAAATTAAAATTCATGGAAGAAGGGATTTGTCACTGGGGAGAACTATAGAGAAGTTGTCAGGGCATGTGGGAAGGCAACAAGGAAGGCCAAAGCCCTCTTGGAACTGAAACTGGCAAAGGAAGTCAAAGCAACAAGAAGGGCTCCAGCTGCTACCTAACCCCTGTGCTGCTTCGGCCACCAGCTGAAGCCATCACCTAGCAGTTCTGAAATGATGACAAGAGCAACATGAACCTGCCCACAGGAGACATCCATCTGCCCAGGGTCCTTCCAGCACAGCCCTATGTACAGTCTTTTTCCACAGGGAGACAAAAGGCTCTGGCTGTGCACAGCCGAAGCAGCCAGGTCAGGCCAAAAGGGATCATTTCCTTGGAGTATGTGTTTGCAGCCCAGAAGCAAACTGGAGGCTTTTCCTCTGAGATAAAAGGAGGTAACTCAGGTAGGTTGACTGTCTTTGGCTCTGTGTCTGGGATTGGTGATGCACAAAAGCTGAGGTCTCAAAACTCCACATCTCATCAAGAGCCACTTCATTGCTATGGAGATGTATGAGAGAGGATTTAATCAATGTCTATCAATATCTGGGGGGTGGGGGTCAGGAGGCAGGGGACAAGGCTCTGCTCAGCTGCAGCCTGTGACAGGACAAGGGGCAATGGATGTAAAATCCAGCACAGGAGGTTCCACCTCTACATGAGGAGGAACTTCTGCACTGGGAGGCTCCCAGAGCCCTGGAGCAGGCTGCCCAGAGAGGTTGTGGAGTCTCCTTCTCTGGAGCCATTCAATATGGGTTCCTGTGCAACCTGTGCTGGATTCTGTGGTCCTGCTCTGGCAGGGGGGTTGGACTCAATGATCTTCAGAGGTCTCTTCCAACCCCTAACATCCTGGGAGCCTATGAAAGGCACAGAGCTGATCCCTACACGATCACATGCAAGAGGATATATATCTAGAAGTGTCTGGAAAGAAAACAGACTCACAGAATCAACCAGGTTGGAAAAGACCTCAGAGATCATCAAGTCCAACCTGTTCCCTAATCCCTAACACCTCCTGACAACTCAACCATGGCTCCAAGTGCCACATCCAAGCCTTTCTTCAACCCCTCCAGGGATGGGGACTCCACCACCTCCCTGGGCAGCACATCCCAAGGGCCAATCTCTCTTGCTGGGAAGAACTCCTTCCTAACATCCAGCCTAAACCTCCCCTGGCACAGCTTGAGACTGTGGCCTCTTGTTCTGGTGCTGGGTGCCTGGGAGAAGAGACCAACCCCCACCTGGCTGCAACCTCCCTTCAGGGAGTTGGAGAAAGCAAGAAGGTCTCCCCTGAGCCTCCTCTGCTCCAGGCTAAGCAACCCCAGCTCCCTCAGCCTCTCCTCCAGACCCCTCCCCAGCTTTGTTGCCCTTCTCTGGACACCTTCAAGTGTCTCAATATCCTTCTTAAATTGAGGAGCACAGAGATAAGTTGATTTTATCATAGCCAAAGCCCAAAGAAGAATGACCAGGCAGCTGAATGAGCTGGGCAGACACAGAGAACCTCTGGCACAGCCAGAGTAATTTTTCTCCAGCTGTCAGCCCTAGCTGAGATAAGACAATGAATGGCTCCCCCTCAGCTCTCCTGAACAGACCTCTGAAGGATGCTTTGCAGCAGGGCAGACACAAACCAGAAGTCTGCCAGTCCTTGCAACCAGCGTGCCCAGCAGTGGTTGTGATGGTCACAAAGCAAAGCCCACACCACTTCCAGTTGCTGGTGATTTCCAAGGGAGCCCTGGGAAGGGTGCCAGCTTTGTGGCAGGGGCACACAGCAGTGTGTGATTCAGAGCAGAGAGGCACAGAAGCGTGGTGTGGTGTCTGGCCTTGCAGAGCTGCAGAGCTTTGATTCAGCTCCTTATTAATAACCCTGTAATTAGCATCAGCCCCTTTCAACTCAGGATGTTAAGAAACAGAAACAAAAGAGGCACCTGCACGTCTCCAGCCTCCCTGCAGAAATGCTGAGCTGCTGGGATTCACTCAGCTGCTTCTGACTTTGGGCTGAGTTTATTTTTGGTTGCCCACCATGGTGGGGAGACAAACACCATCTCACTGCAGCTGAGGCAGAGGTTCCAAACTGCTCACCCAAAGGCTGGGCAGAGCTTTGGCTGGAGGGCCATGGAGAGCAGAGCTGAGATCCCTGCCCTGAGCGAGTCCCCCCTCCTGTCTCCTGCTCTGCACTGAAGAGAGCTGAACAAAGAGGGCAGATTGTTACCCAGCACATTAGAATCACACAATTGCCAGGGTTGGAAGGGACCTCAAGGCTCAGCCAGTTCCAACCCCCCTGCCATGGCCAGGGACACCTCACACCACAGCAGGCTGCTCACAGCCACATCCAGCCTGGCTGCAAACACCTCCAGGCAGGAGGCTGCCACCACCTCCCTGGGCAGCCTGTGCCAGGCTCTCACCACCCTCCTGGGGAACAACTTCTTCCTCACAGCCAATCTCAATCTCCCCATTTCTAGTTTTGCTCCATCCCCCCCAGTCCTACCACTCCCTGACACCCTCAAAAGTCCCTCCCCAGCTTTCTTGGAGCCCCCTTCAGATACTGAAGGCCACATTCTGAGCGCTGAAACCAACACAACCACCAGAGCTGCTGACTACCCAACACCTGAAAGCCTCCAAGATCTTCTAAGCTGCCTCTTCCTGGCTAAAAGAGCACATCTGGAAGAAGCAGGAAGCAGCAGGCTGGCTGTGGTCACTCTGGAGAAGAGAAGGCTCTGAGAAGACTTTATTGTGGCCTTCCAGTATCTGAAGGGGGCTACAGGAAAGCTGGGGAGGGATTTTTAGGGTGTCAGGGAGCGATAGGACTAGGGGGGGATGGACAAAAAACCTAGGAATGGGTAGATTGAGATTGGATGTTAGGAAGTTGTTCCCCATGAGGGTGGTGAGAGACTGGCACAGGTTGCCCAGGGAGGTGGTGGAAGCCTCATCCATGGAGGTTTTGAAGGCCAGGCTGGATGTGGCTCTAGTGTGAGGTGTCCCTGCCCATGGCAGGGGGCTTGGAAGTGGATGATCCTGGAGGTCCCTTCCAACCCTAACAATTCTGTGATTCTATGACTCTTGTCTGCTGGACACTTCCCACAGAACTGATGGAATCCCAGGTGCTGGAGACACAGCACTCAGGCAACTCCTTTCTCTCTCGCTTCCCTCTCCTTGCTTCCCTTCTAGCTCACTGGGAGAGTCATACTTTTGCCCAAGATCTTTCTGGCAGTATGAGGAAAGCTACTGGAAAAGCCTCAACTCAATGGATTTCCACCCTGAGATCCAGATTCCTTATGGGAGTGGCTGAAGGCAGTGGACACTCATCCATCTGCATGCCGTCTGCACCAGGAGCACAGTCCAAAGAGGTATGGAATCAGTCCTGCTGCTCCTAACAGTCATCCCCACCTTATCTTAGCAGTGCAGGAGCCCAGGCTCCTGCCTGGCAGCTTTGTGCTGTGGGCTTCTGGTGGTGGAACAGCCGGATTCAGCACCCTGGGACACGTGTGCCAGCTGACTGACCATCAGGCAGGGTGCATCGCTCATGGGAAGCAGCGCTGGGAACTCGGGGCAGGATGCATCACACCCCAGGGCTAGATGTGAACATCACAGAGGTTATTCTTCTCCAGGATGGTTCATTCCAAGGCAGAGAGACCTAAGCCTTACAAAGCTCTCAGATCATGTTCCAATAAATGACAATACCCACAGCCAGGAGCTCACTGAGAGCAGGTAGACACACGCTGGCTTCTGGGAGAGGCAGGAACCAGGGCAGGCAAAACCTTTCAGAGAGTCACAGAATGGTTGGGGTTGGAAGGGACCTTGAAGATCCACCTAGATCCAACACCCCTGCCATGGGCAGAGACACCTTTCACCAGACCAGGAATGCTCTGCCAGCTGCCTCTGGAGCAGAGGAGTTGGCTCAGCACTGCATCTTTTCTCTGAACAGCGATGCAGAGTATCTGGAAGCTGTGGAGATGTGGTGCTGAGGGACGTGTGGTGCCCAGGCAGTGCTGGGCTCATGGCTGGACTCCCTGATTTTAAAGGTCTCTTCCAGCCAAAACCATTCTGTAATTCTATGACAAAGAGAATGGAAGCATCTGGAGGACCAAATGCTGCAGGCTGAAGCCCAAATTCCCTTAGGGCCCTATGCACTCTGGTCACAGTCTGCTGGCCAGCACAGGCTCTGCCTAGCAGCACCAGGTGAAGAGGTGTCCCCATGCAGCTTCTCCTGAGCTTCCTGGGGTGTGCCTGCTTCCCTGGCCATGGCCAGAGCTGCTGCTTGGGGGCTTTGGGCATCTTCTGCTCCTGTTTATGAGCAGAAAGCTTCTGAGCTCACCTGTCCCCAGCACCACTGGCCAGTGCTGTGGCCTCTGGGTGGGTGGAAGCTCCATCAAACAGCAGCCAAGCCAGTGCTGTGACCTGCAGGGCTCCCTGCCACCAGCACCTCCCTCTCTGTGCTCATTTCTGACTCCAGCCTGATTTATTTAGGAATTTATCTGATCACACTCTGGTTCTCCTCCACCTCTGGCAGGTGTCCATCACGAAAGAGTCCTCCAAGGGAAAGCTTCCCTCGGTGATTCCCAAGAGCCCCCTGGGGAGCCGGCTCCTGGCGTGGTGCAGCTGCTCTGCTGTAACCTGAGCCTGCCTCGGGGATCAGAGCAAACATCTCTAAAAAGGGCAATGCTGAGGTGCCCCGGGAGGGGAACCTGTGGTGATGTCAGCTCTGAGAATAGTGACAGCAGCAGCGGGAAGCACTCGCTGCCAGGGGACCCTCCCTGCTCCTCCCTGCTCCTCCCTGCTCCCAGCCTTCTGAGCAGCAGCTTGCCAGGCACAGGTGCAGCTGAGGAAAAGGAATGAATTCAAAACATGGACTTGTCTTGCTTGGAAGAGACCTCTGAGGTCATCCAGTCCAACCCTTAACCCAGCACTGCCAGCTCACCACCAAACCATGGCCCTCAGCACCACATCGCCACAGCTCTGAAGCCCCTCCAGAGATGGGGACTCCACCACTGGCCTGGGCCAGGGCTGGACAGCCCTTTTGGGGCAGAAATTGTTCCTCATGGCCAACCTAAACCTCCCCTGGGACAACCTGGGGCTGTTTCCTCTTGTCCTGTCACTTGTTTCTTGCCAGGAGAGACCAACCCCCAGGGTTTCCCTTGCAAGGAGAGCAAACCCCTGTCTGACCCCTGTCACAGCAGAGGCAGCAGCAGTACAATTTCTGGTTGCATCTGAACACAAAGCTCCTTCTGGCTCCTCCACTGTGCTCCCTGATTTCAGGCACCCTACCCAAGAGCAGAACATCCACCTCCCACAGCCCTAGGCCTTCAGACCCTCCCCATGCAGAGGTGCTGCCCAGTGGGACTTCCAAGCCCTGGCACTGCACCAGTGCCGCAGGAGCACTGGCTCCAGGCTAGGGGCTGAGCGAAGAGCCAGAGCTCAGCTCTCACCACCACTCACCAAGGCTGCTGCTGGCTGCAGCACGGCACTGGAGAGGGGAGGGCTGACCTCTGGCAGGTGTGTGCCCCAACACACCGTGTCCACTGCACAAAGGGGGACAGAGGGTCACCCAGCCTCTCCCACCATCACCTTTGAAGCAGGCTCTCCCAGCAGCAGCGGGTAAGCAGCAGAGCTGGCTGGGGCTGAGCGCTGGGCTCTGCTCACGCCGTGGCACAGCGCTGGCTCCCTGCCTGCACCGCTGATAAGGTGCTGAGAGCCCTGTCAGGCCTTTCAGATAAGGAAGAGCCAGGGCACAGGGGAGCAGCAGCTGCAGAGCACCAGCACTTGTCAGGCTGTAGCAGGGATGATAAGGCAGGAGGCGGTGGGGGAGTGCTGGCACCACCTGTCCAGAGCAGAACTAAGAGAGGCTGAAGGTCCTCTTCTACCTGGGCAGCTGAAGCTCTGCCCTTACAGATGCTCTGCCTGCACCCCATTATCAGCACCTCCTGGGCACACACTAACACTGTCAAGGGGCTCTTCTACTGCCATGGTCACTCCTAAAAGGGCTCAGTATTTCCATTCCACTCTGCAGCACAGGGGAAGCAGCAGAACCAAAGCACTGAGTGGTCAGGGGTCAGTCAGGCCCTGTCCTTTTCTGGCACCAAGACAGAATCACAGAAATCTTTTGACTGGAAGAGACCTTCAAGATCATTTGAGTCCAACCCTTAACCCAGCAGGACCAGGTCACCACTAAAGCCTGACCCTCAACACCACACTTACACAGCTTTGAAACCCCCCCAGGGATGAGGACTCCACCTGAGCCAGGTCTGGAAAACCCTTCTGGGGAAAGAACTGTTCCTTGTGTCCAACCTAAACCTCCCCTGGGACAGCTTGGGGCTGTTACCTCTTGTCCTGTCATAGCATCATAGAATTACCAGGGTTGGAAGGGACCTCAAGGCTCAGCCAGTTCCAACCCCCCTGCCCTGGGCAGGGACACCTCACACCACAGCAGGTTGCTCACAGCCACATCCAGCCTGGCTGCAAACACCTCCAGGCAGGAGGCTGCCACCACCTCCCTGGGCAGCCTGTGCCAGGCTCTCACCACCCTCCTGGGGAACAACTTCTTCCTAACATCCAATCTGAATCTCCCCACTTCTAGTTTTGCTCCACCCCCCCAGTCCTATCCCTCCCTGACACCCTCAAAAGTCCCTCCCCAGCTTTCTTGGAGCCCCCTTCAGATCCTGAAAGACCACAATGAGGTCTCCTGGGAGCCTTCTCCTCTCCAGCCTGCACAAGTCCCTCAGTCTGTCCTCACAGGAGAGGTGCTCCAGCCCTCTGTCACTTGAGCCCAGCCCTCTCCTGGCTCCAAATCCCTGTCAGGGAGCTGTGGAGAGCCAGGAGGTCTCCCCTGATCGTGACATTCTCAACAGCTGGAGCGAAACCCGCTCCATTTGCCGCCACATTCTGTACCCAGGAGACACAGGGAAGGAGGCCAGAGCCAGAGCAGGGAGGGAGAGCAGCTCCTACCTCCAGCCGGTCTGTCCTCATCAGCTTCTGGGCGGCGGCGGCGGCAGGCACGGGGACGCCAGGGTTCCCTGTCACCAGCATGGGCGCCGTGGGCAGGATCTCCGCCGGCACCAGCCCCGGGGACACGGGCCCCAGGTAGGGGTTGAAGGCGGCTGAGGCGTTGGTGGCGGCGAGGCTGGGAGCGACGGAGAACATCGGCTGCAAGGCAAGGAGGAGCGAGAGGCTTGAAACACAGCTGGCAGCCGCCGGGGCACAGCATCACGGCGTGTCAGGGACACAGAGACAGCCAGGGTGGGAAAGGCCTCCGGGACCACCCAGTCTAGCCTGGCACCCAACACCTGACAACTAAACCATGGCTCCAAGTGCCACGTCCAATCCCCTCTTGAGCACCTCCAGGGATGGGGACTCCACCACCTCCCTGGGCAGCACAGCCCAAGGGCCAATCTCTCTTGCTGGCAAGAACTTTCTCCTCACCTCCAGCCTAAACCTCCCCTGGTGCAGCTTGAGACTGTGGCCTCTTGTTCTGCTGCTGGGTGCCTGGGAGAAGAGACCAACCCCCACCTGGCTACAACCTCCCTTCAGGGAGTTGGAGAGAGCAAGAAGGTATCCCCTGAGTCTCTTCTTCAGGCTGAGCAAGCCCAGCTCCCTCAGCCTCTCCTCCCAGGGCTGTGCTCCAGACCCCTCCCCAGCTCTGTTGCCCTTCTCTGGACACCTTCCAGCAGCTCAACAGCTTTCCTAACCTGAGGAGCCCAGAAATGGACACAGGACTCAAGGTGTGGCCCAACACCAGATGAGAGCTTTCTGGCTGATCTCCTTCCCCAGCCCTTGCCTGCTTGTAGCCAACCTGGTTATTTGTTGTTCCTCTCCCAGCCAAGCCCAAGCTGGGGACGGTGCAGCTCAGCCTGACAGGCACCACGCATCCCTCAGGCAAAGCCTTCTGCTCTCCCTGAGAGTGCTGCAAAGCCCCACGTCCAGCCCGTGGCCTCATGCAATCGCCTGGGTCGGAAAGGGCCCGTTAACCCACCAAGCCCAACCGCTTCCCAGCGGGGCTGGGGCTAGCCCTTCCCTCAACCACCACCCTCTGTACCCACTGATGGAAGGCAGAAAGAGCACCTACCACAGGCTGCAGGGGGGCACCAGGCATCATGGCATTGGCAAGCTGCATCTGCTGGGCCAGCATGGCCATGTTCTTCTGCTGGATCAGGTTATTGCGGCCATTGATCTCCAGCTGTGTTTTTAAGTGTGGGGGAGGGTGAAGGTATTTGCAGTTTTCCCTTGAGCATCGACCCTGAGGAAGAGAAGGGACATGGTTGGCTTAGAATGTGGAGCAGCACCTTTGTTCCTCGTGGCAAGGGCTAAACACAGGATACAGGACACAGAACACACCAGGTTGAAGAAGACCTCAGAGGTCACCGAGTCCAACCTCTCACCCAGCACCATCTGATCAGCTCAACCATGGCTCCAAGTGCCTCAGCCAGGCTCTTCCTAAACACCTCCAGGGATGGGGACTCCACCACCTTCCTGGGCAGCACAGCCCAAGGGCCAATCTCTCTTGCTGGGAAGAACTTTCTCCTCACCTCCAGCCTGAACCTCCCCTGGCACAGCTTGAGACTGTGTCCTCTTGTTCTGGTGCTGCTTGCCTGAGAGAAGAGACCAACCCCCAGCTGGCTGCAACCTCCCTTCAGGGAGTTGGAGAGAGCAAGAAGGTCTCCCCTGAGCCTCCTCTTCTGCAGGCTAAGCAACCCCAGCTCCCTCAGCCTCTCCTCCCAGGGCTGTGCTCCAGACCCCTCCCCAGCTTTGTTGCCCTTCTCTGGACACATTCCAGAGGGGCCCAGAACTGGACACAGGACTCAGAACATGACATAGACCTTGGAGGCAAACCTCCAGCTGCTTCTCTGGGCTGTCACCTCCTGCCCACAGCCCCTGGGCCATCCTGGTAGCAGCTGCTGCCTTTGCCTTTCCACCTGCACAAACCACTGCTGCTTTCCAAGGGCACTGCAGGTGGTTTGGAAGTCCAGCATGCCCACAGGCAAGCTGTGCCCATGGGGCTCCTCCTGCCCACAGACCTGCCTCCAGGAAGCCAGCAGCTGTGGAGCCAGAAAGCCAGCCAAGGGCAGGTGGTGTGGCTGCAGCCCTGAGCCTGCAAAGCCTCACTGCCTGCTCTCCAACTGCTTTTGTTTCTGCCCTGCTGGGGCACGAGCAGCACCGAGCTGGCAGCTCAGCGAGCAGGAGAGCACAGCACCTCTGAGGGAAACCTCTGAGGTATGATCCATTTCTGTTGCAACTGTGTAAACCAAACAAGCAAACTCAGAATTGATTTGTTCCTGAGGTTTTCATTAAATGCAGACAGGGTAAACAACCAATTCCAGGCTCTAATTTTATTGGGATGAAAGAACATTCATCAGTTTGACAACCAAGGAATAAGAGGAGAGACTTCTGTGTACAGCAGCTCTCCTTGTTACCGAGGCAAGCAGCCTCACACACAGGACAACCCTGCTCAGAGAACTCTCTTGGCAGTCAGAGAGGGGGCAAAGACAATCCCCCTCTCCTGGGGAAGGGAATCCTCCTTCCCTGGGGAACAGAACCCTCCCCTGATGGGGAAGAGACTCCTGCTCCCTTGGGGAAGAGACTCCTCCTCTCCTGGGGAAGAGACTCCTGTCTTCTCGTGGCAGGTGAGCTGGGATCTCCCACCATGAGAGCTGAGGAACTGCACTTCCATTCATGTGGAAGCCTCACACACTAATTGCTCCTTCAGAGGGTGCCACTGGGGTCCATACTTGCACTAAAAGGATGGTAACAAAAACCCCAACTGCAAGGCAGAGCTGAATCCTTTGCTGGATGAAGCCAGACTCATCACATCCCCTTTTTTTGGCCCCCCTTCCTCGTTCATCTTTGAAATAAATGCCAGCAGGAGCAAGGCAGAAGGCAGGCTCAGGTTAAGAAAGAAATCACAGCATCACAGAATGGTTCAGGCTGGAAGGGAGCTCCAAAGCTCAGCCAGTCCAACCCCCTGCAGCCAGCAGGGACATCCCCAACTAGATCAGGTTGCCCAGGGCCTCACTGAGCATCACCTTGAATCAGGGATGGAGCCTCAGCCACCTCCCTGGGCAGCCTGTTCCAGTGTTCCACCACCCTCATGGTGCAGAACTTGTTCCTAACATCCAGTCTAAATCTGCTCTGCTCTAGTTTGAAGCCATTGCCCCTGGTCCTGTCCCTGCAGGCCTTTGCAAACAGTCTCTCTCCAGCCTTCTTGCAGCCCCCTTCAGGCACTGGCAGGCTGCTATTAGGTCTCCCTGGAGCCTTCTCTTCTCTCAGGCTGAGCACCCCCAGCTCCCTCAGCCTGTGCTCACAGCAGAGCTGCTCCAAGCCCCTGAGCATTTTCATGGCCTCCTCTGGACCCTCTCCAGCAGGGCCACATCCAGTCTGATCAGGAAGCAAATTAATCCAAAAGAGTCTGACCTCATACTGCAATCTTGCTCCCAGAGTTGAACCCCCATTCCTGATAGGATCTGCCAGCAATCCAGCTGGGCCAGGAGCTTGGTCTGTCCTCAGGGCTGGGAGAAGGCTCTGGTGCTGCCCCCCTCCCCAGCTGCCAGGCAAAGCTCTTGAAACCTCCTGTCCACAGCCACTCAAGTGCCAGCTGGGTGCTCTGTGCCCAGAGGACAGCCCTGACCCTCAGAACAACCTGGGAGGCTCTGGGGATCTCTTGGCTGCACACCAAGCCCATAGGAAGCCCCAGGTCCAGGCAGACCATACTGGGACACACAGCCAAGGGTGTCCATCCTCCTGAGCACCCATTCATCCCCTGAGCGTGCTCCCTGCAGTGAAACTCATCAGACCCTGGTCTCCTCGCTTCTACCCACGCAGCAGCTGATCTTTAAGGAAGACCATTTTCTCTGAGCTAAAAACTCCAAGGACATGCCAGGGTCCCAAAGTCCCTGAGCTGGGGTTGTGCTGCCATTAGCCACGTGCTGTTTGCCCCTCTCTTTGCAGCCTGGCACTGCATTCAACCTTTGGCCTTCCCCATCACAGAACTGTCAGGGTTGGAAGGGACCTCAAAGATCAGCCAGTGCCAAGCCCCCTGCCATGGGCAGGGACCCCTCACACACAGCAGGTTGCTCACAGCCACCTCCAGCCTGGCTGCAAACACCTCCAGGCAGGAGGCTGCCACCACCTCCCTGGGCAGCCTGTGCCAGGCTCTCACCACCCTCCTGGGGAACAACTTCTTCCTCACACCCAAGCTGATCCAGTCTAGGATCCAGCCTGTGGTAACTGCAGCCATGCTTCCTGAGGAGCCAGCAATGGGCTGAGCCACTCTGACTGACCAAGGCCCCATCATGGAACCAGCAAGCACAGATTACTGGGCCTTGCAAAGCCCCCCAGGAAACAACAGCACCCCCATTCCTCTGTGCAGCACAGCACCTGGTGCTCTGCAGATCCCACACAGCAGCAATTGCTGCTCTCTGGAAATGATTTCCCTCCAGAAAATGCCCTGGCTGCACCTTCAGTATTGAAGAAATATCCTTAGGATCCACTCCTGAGAGTGGCAGCTCCTGCAGTTACAGCTCTGGGGACATGGGCACCAACAACTGGCACCTTGCCCTTGAGGGACTGTTAATGGAAACAGCAGCAGAAGTCAATACCTAATTAACAAGAAGATAATTGGAGCTCAGTGTGCTGCAGAGCCCTCTGCAACTGCCCTGCTGCCTGGCAGAGAATTGTGACCTGCTGGCAGCCCCCAGGCACGGTGCTGTGCTGCCCTGGTAGCCCCCACGCTCACCCATGGCCTTGGCACAGCTTTGGCCAAACCCTCTGTGCTCTCCTCAAAGGCCAGGCTGAGCCTCCCCTCACCAGCTGGAGACACAGAGACTCTCTCTGCTGACACCAGGGCTTACAAGTTAGTGGCACCCAAGCTGCCCTCACCCAACCACAGCATCTGCAAAGCTCCAGCTCCTCCAGTTGTCAGCCTGCTGTTTTCCAGCTCCACTCTGGTAAGGTGAGTGTGAAGCCCCAGTTCCTGCATGCCAAGGCCAAAGTGCACACACACTGTGCAGGATCTGCCCCCAGCTCTGAGGAGCTGCAGCCAGGCCTTCAAAGCCGGCTTCAGAACTCACAAACAGCTTCCAGCTCCCCCCAGAAACTCTGAGCCAATTCAAAGTCCAAGTCCAGCGTCTCCTCAGACACACTGCCTGATCTGTCACACAAAGGAGGAACCACACTCATCACCCTGGTGGCCTTGGCTCCAGCCTACCCCTTTACTTGGAATGCAGAGCCTGCTGATGCAATGGATGAGGTCTACTTAGCCAACTGCTCTCACCAGACCATGGCTCCTCAGGCACAGCCCAGCAGAACCTGCCTGCCTGAGGGGCCTGCAGCATCCCAGAGCAGCCCCCCCAGGGGCATCCATCACCAAAGCCAAGCTGCTTCCTCAGAAGCTCTGTGAGCAGGAGGAAGGTTTTCCACACTGAGTCCTCATGCAGTGCAGAGAAGCAGAGGATGCAGAGCACCCCCACCATGGCCTTGCCCCACGGTGCCATCACCACCCAGTGCAATGCCCACCGTGAACCCTCCTCTCCCAGGAGCATCCCCAGGGCTCCTACCACCTCCAGTGCCCCCAAACCTCAGGCTGGGGTTCCCAAAGCAGGGCTTCCCACAGTGCTTCTGAACCACAGACTCACAGAATCAGTAAGGTTGGGAAAGACCTCAGAGATCATCCAGTCCAACCCATCACCTCCTGACAACTAAACCATGGCTCCAAGTGCCTCAGCCAGGCTCTTCCTAAACACCTCCAGGGATGGGGACTCCACCACCTCCCTGGGCAGCACATCCCAAGGGCCAATCTGTCTTGCTGGGAAAAACTTTCTCCTCACCTCCAGCCTAAACTTCCTCTGGCACAGCTTGGGACTGTGTCCTCTTGTTCTGGTGCTGCTTGCCTGGGAGACCAACCCCCACCTGGCTACAACCTCCCTTCAGGGAGTTGGAGAGCGCAAGAAGGTCTCCCCTGAGCCTCCTCTCCTCCAGGCTAAGCAAGCCCAGCTCCCTCAGCCTCTCCTCCCAGGGCTGTGCTCCAGACCCCCCCCCAGCTCTGTTGCCCTTCTCTGGACACATTCAAGTATCTCAATGTCCTTCTTAAATTGAGGGCCCCAGAACTGCCTGCAGCACCTTGATAGAACAGGGTGCCCTGGGAGGTGGTTGAGGCTCCTTCCCTGGAGATAATCAAGGTGAGGCTCAACGAGGCCCTGGGCAACCTGACCTAGTCGGGGATGTCCCTGCTGGCTGCAGGGAGGTTGGACTGGCTGAGCTTTGGAGGTCCCTTCCAGCCTGGACCATTCTGTGATTCATTCTGTTCTGTGATGTGTAACTGGTGTCAGCTCTCCCTCTGGCACCTGGACAGGTTCTGGACCGTGCCAGCGCCCAAAACTGCGATTGCCATCTGCCTGCATCCCCGTCTGCAGCGAGGCTTGGCCCTCGAGGGGGCAGACCAACAGCCTGGGACGGCTGAGACTCTAGAGAGAACCTCCCGCGCTGAAGAGCTGACCGGCAGCCACCAGATGGGGCACAAGCCAGCAGCCACGAAGAGGAGTCCTGCGTGGCCAGACTCCAAGCAAAGCTCACCCTCAGCGCCGGCCTGGGAGCGCACGCTGAGCGCCAGGAGCCTGCCGCTGCCGGCCGGGGTCACCCTTCCGCAGCAGCAGCCACAGCGCACAGAGCCGGCGAGGCAGGGGCTGCCACCCAGCGGGCACAGCCCCAGCCACTGCTCGGCCGGGACTGGAGCTTCTCTCTGTGCTGCTGGAGTCAGGCAATTTGGACCACACCGGCAGGGACAAGTGGCCCAAAGGCAGGTGGTGGCCTGGGGAAGTTCAGCTGGGCTGCAGCCCTGCCGGAAGCCCTGCCGGGGCCGTTTGTTTGTGCTGCTCTCCCAGCGCTGCGGGAGCTGCCCAGCACTTGCTGCTCCGCTCTGCCTGTGTTTACACAAGAGCTACTGCTCCCCAAGCCAGGGAGGGCTGCTTGCTTTCATCACTCCACCAACACCCTGCCAGGAGACAGCACCAGAGGAGTCCGGGGGCAGGGGAGAACCCAGAGCACCAGCATGCAGCTCACCACGTGTGGATACTGGAATCGACCACAGCTCTTACCTTGAGGTCCTTGAAACAAACTCTGGCTCTTCCCCCAGCAGCCCTGGAACAAACCCTGGTTCTTATCCCAGTATCCCAGAAATGAACCACTTCCTCTGCCCCCAGTATCCCTGGAACAAATGCCAGCTCTTCCCCCAGCATCCCTGGAACAAACCCTGGTTCTCCCCCCAGTATCCCAGTAACCCCAGCATCCCTGTGGACCAACCCAGGACAGAGTTGGCTCTGGTCTGCCTGTGTTGATACCAAGGTTTGGCCCAACCCATATTCAGGGCCTTGTACCTGGCCTTGTTAGGCCTCATAAAGTTCACAGGGGCCCAGTCCTTGAGCTTGTCCAGGTCCCTCTGGATGGATCCCAGCCCTCAGGCACGTCACCCAGCACCACTCTTTAACAGGTCAGCAGCAGCTGCTCCTGCAGGAGCTGCACATCTCACCTGCACTGTGCAAGGATTTACCACCCCTCCACTGCTCTGTCACCAGGATTAACGACTGCCATTAATTAATCCAACCGCTTCTGGCACTTCCAGCTGTGCCATAAATCCAGCTCTGGGCTCCTCAGTTGAAGAAGGATGTTGAGATGCTGGAGGGTGTCCTGAGAAGGGCAATGAGGCTGGGGAGGGGTCTGGAGCACAGCCCTGGGGGGAGAGGCTGAGGGAGCTGGGGTTGCTTAGCCTGCAGAAGAGGAGGCTCAGGGGAGACCTTCTTGTTCTCTCCAACTCCCTGAAGGGAGGTTGCAGCCAGGTAGGCGTTGGTCTCTTCTCCCAGGCACCCAGCAGCAGAACAAGAGGACACAGTCTCAAACTGTGCCAGAGGAGGTTTAGGCTGGAGGTGAAGAGAAAGTTCTTCCCAGCAAGAGAGATTGGCCCTTGGGCTGTGCTGCCCAGGGAGGCGGTGGAGTCCCCATCCCTGAGGGTGTTCAAGAGGGAATTGGATGTGGCACTTGGAGCCATGGTTGAGTTGATCAGATGGTGTTGGGTGATAGGTTGGACTGGATGATCTCTGAGGTCTTTTCCATCTTGATTGATGCTATGATTCTCTAACACCAGATGGCTGTGGCCAGAGCTGAGGATGCTCTGCTGCTGCCTCCCCTCACCCGGGGCTCTCCCTGTTCCCAGTGAGGAAGCATCCATCCCCCTCTCACACCCACACCGGCCAGAGCCGGACGGCTGTCACAGAACGCAGTGGTTCTGACCCAAACCAAACACCAAACTCCTCCCTCTGCTAGGGAGCAGAGATTCCTTCCCAGAGCAGAGAGCTCAGCACGTTCTAGCCCAGGCAGGACGATGTCTGCTGTGGAAAACCCGAGGCTGCCTGTAAATGGGCAAACTATTCCTGCCCGTGCCGTGTGCTTGACAGGAGAACATTCCCTGCACGTAAGCTGGGGGCTGCTCTGCAAACACAAACTGCTTGCACACACACCCTGCCGCAGCAGCTGGCCACCCAGCAAAGCACTCTGGTGCACCTGAAACATAAAGAGAGCTACAGGACTGATTGCACTGGGCTCAGGCACAAACTTGCAGGCCCGTCAGTCCAGCTGGGGCTGGCCCCCTCTGCATGGGATGTCTCCTAACAGCCCCAGGCAAAGGCATCAACAGCTGAAGGCAACACAAACGTTTCCAACCCTTGAGCAGGAGCTGGGCAGGTGGAGGTATAGGGAGGTGCAGGGAGGTGCAGGTTCCCTTCTGCTGTGCTCTGCTCCGAGCTTTGCTGCCCGCTGCCTGCCGCCGCTAAGCCGTGCAGCGGGGCCGGGAGCGCCGCAGGGGCCGGGGACAGCGAGCAGCGGGGCCGGGAGCGCCGCAGGGGCCGGGGACAGCGAGCAGCGGGGCCGGGAGCCCGGCAGGGACCGGGGACGGCGAGCAGCGGGGCCGGGAGCCCGGCAGGGACCGGGCGCGGCGAGCAGCGGGGCCGGGAGCCCGGCAGGGACCGGGCGCGGCGAGCAGCGGGGCCGGGAGCCCGGCAGGGACCGGGCGCGGCGAGCAGCGGGGCCGGGAGCCCGGCAGGGACCGGGCGCGGCGAGCAGCGGGGCCGGGAGCCCGGCAGGGACCGGGCGCGGCGAGCAGCGGGGCCGGGAGCCCGGCAGGGACCGGGCGCAGCGAGCAGCGGGGCCGGGAGCCCGGCAGGGACCGGGCGCGGGCGAGCAGCGGGGCCGGGAGCCCGGCAGGGACCGGGCGCGGCGAGCAGCGGGGCCGGGAGCCCGGCAGGGACCGGGGGCAGCGAGCAGCGGGGCCGGGAGCCGGCAGGGACCCGGGCGCGGCGAGCAGCGGGGCCGGGAGCGCCGCAGGGACCGGGCGCAGCGAGCAGCGGGGCCGGGGACAGCGAGCAGCGGGGCCGGGAGCCCGGCAGGGACGGGGGACAGCGAGCAGCGGGGCCGGGAGCCCCGCAGGGGCCGGGCGCAGCGAGCAGCGGGGCCGGGAGCCCGGCAGGGGCCGGGCGCAGCGAGCAGCGGGGCCGGGAGCCGGCAGGGGCCGGGCGCAGCGAGCAGCGGGGCCGGGAGCCCGGCAGGGGCCGGGCGCAGCGAGCAGCGGGGCCGGGAGCCCGGCAGGGACCGGGCGCAGCGAGCAGCGGGGCCGGGAGCGCCGCAGGTAGCAAGGGGCAGGGCTGAGGAGGGAAAGCGACGGCGGGGGGCACAGAATGCCTGCGGGGCACCCCAGCAGGGCTCTGGGACACCGGTGTGATGTGGTGGCAGCAGTGCCCAAGCCGAAGGGGCCCACCAAGCTGCTGTGCCTGGCATGGGGACCACTGCTGCCTGCTGCCCCTAGGGCAGCGATGCCCAGGGAGGTGCTGGAGTCGCCATCCCTGGAGGCGTTTAGCAGATGCATGGCTGTGGTGCTGAAGGAGAAGGTTCAGGGGCAGTACTGGTGGGATTGTGAGCTCAAGGCAAGCAGAGGATCTCAAAGGCCGCTTCCAGCCTCAACAGTTCTATGATTCTATGTTCCTAGGATGATGAATATTGGGGTACCCACCTGGGTGGGTGTCCATCCAGCACATCCAGGTGAGCCAGTACCCATAGATAGAATCATAGAATTCTCAGGGCTGGAAGGGACCTCAAGGCTCAGCCAGTCCCAACCCCCTGCCAGGGGCAGGGACATCTCACGCTACAGCTGGCTGCTCACAGCCACATCCAGCCTGGCTGCAAACACCTCCAGGCAGGAGGCTTCCACCACCTCCCTGGGCAGCCTGTGCCAGGCTCTCACCACCCTCCCAGGGAAGAACTTCTATAATCCTTATACAATCCCTTTTACAATACATCACAGCCCCCTGGGTCTGGATCCACACATGCACCAACCCAGCAATACTGCTGTTTACACCACCCCAGCCCCAGGACACTCCAACTCTGTGGACTGAGCTAGAGTCACACCTGACACCTGCCCAAAGAAGCCCCCAGCTGCTCCCCAAGCAGTGCTGCACTGCGGGGCAGGAGGGAGCTGTGCTTCCCAGGCTTCCCCCCAGGGTAACCCAAAGCCCTCCCCAGAGCTGCAGGTGGCTCACAACAGCATTAAGGCTGCGACACATTTCCAGCAGGGCTTGAGAGACTCCTAAAGCCCTAAAATCCCTTTAGAGCAATCTCTGGTAATCCCTCTGATCCTTACTCAAGCATGTAAAACCCAGCACTTGAAGAGCAAAACGACCAACTTCATGTCAAGGTGAAGAAAAACCCCAGACAAGACTAAACCTCTGCACGGGCACAGCCTCACACAGCACCAAGGGCACAGGGCAGCGAGCAGGGCAGAGCTGGACAAAGCCTCACCAGCTCCAGGACCCAGAACTCCTCTTCCCTCCAGCCCTGCTCATGGTGTGCCACCTGCCCAGGACTCTCTTCCCTCCAGCCCTGCTCATGGTGTGCCACCTGCCCAGGACTCTCTTCCCTCCAGCCCTGCTCACGGTGTGCCACCTGCCCAGGACTCTCTTCCCTCCAGCCCTGCTCACGGTGTGCCACCTGCCCAGGACTCTCTTCCCTCCAGCTCTGCCACCTGCCCAGGACTCTTTTCCCACCAGCCCTGCTCACGGTGTGCCAGCCCTGTGCACAGGCCACAGCTTTGCTTCTCTCCCCTGCTTTGGAGGCCAGCAGCACAGCATCACTGACAGCAGCTTCATGTTTATGACTAAGAAATCTTAGGTTAAGATGCAGCCAGCAGTGAGAACCACTGCTTAAAAACTTCATAGAACTGTCAGGGTTGGAAGGGACCTCAAGGCTCAGCCAGTTCCACCCCCCCTGCCATGGGCAGGGACACCTCACACCACAGCAGGCTGCTCACAGCCACCTCCAGCCTGGCTGCAAACACCTCCAGCCAGGAGGCTGCCACCACCTCCCTGGGCAGCCTGTGCCAGGCTCTCTTCACCCTCCTGGGGAACAACTTCTTCCTCACATCCAATCTCAATCTCCCCACTTCTAGTTTTGTTCCACCCCCCCCAGTCCTATCCCTCCCTGACACCCTCAGAAGTTCCTCCCCAGCTTTCTTGGAGCCCCCTGCAGATCCTGGAAGGCCACAATGAGGTCTCCTGGGAGCCTTCTCCTCTCCAGACTGAACAGCCCCAACTCCCTCAGTCTGTCCTCATAGGAGAGGTGCTCCAGCTCCTGTCCCCTCTCTGGACATGTTCCAGCATCTCAACATCTTTCTTAACCTGAGGGGCCCAGAACTGGACACAGCACTCAAGGTTCAAAACCTCCAGGGATGAGGCTTCCACCACCTCCCTGAGCAACCTGCTCCAGTTCAGCAGCATTAAGGTCACTGCTGAAGAACACCAAAATTAAAGCCCTGTCAATAAATTGCTCTGCACTTCCCACCAGGCACACTTCCTCCTCCTCCAGCCAGCTCTCTGAAGGTCAAGTGCTGTCATTATTTGCTGGCTGGATTTTTCTGGCTGAGAGGCTGATTTACAAGCCCTGGGGAGAACTGCAGCCCCCCCAGCACCCAGGCTGGAACGGCACCGGGAGATGCCAGCAGAGGGACACGCTGGGGAGGTTACTGAGTGGCTTACACAACACTTACACCTCTCTGCTTTCCTGCCTTGCAAACAGCATCTGGAGACCCTGCTATATCCCTTTTGGAGGCTCTTCCCTTGTTCTTAGCAAATGCTAACTACAACTGGGAATCAATTTGCCAGGCAGCTTCAGTCAAAGCAGAGAACACAAAGCCAGCAGCCCTCACTTGCAGGGAACCCCCTGACTGCAGGGAACCCCCTGACTGCAGGGCACAGTGAGCTGATACTCAGGAATGCAGACAGCTCCCCGGTCCCTAACCCTTACCTGTGAGGCATTTCACAGTGCACTGCACTTCCTTAGATGAGGCACATTGCTCCAGGAGCATCCAAACCCCCCACTGCCAGAGCAAGCCATGGAGGAGCAGGGGAGAGGGCGGCAGGGGAGAGGGCGGCAGGGGAGAGGGCGGCAGGGGAGAGGGCGGCAGGGGAGAGGGCGGCAGGGGAGAGGGCGGCAGGGGGACCACAGCAGATGCTCTCCTGGGTGTTACAGCAGCTAACAGCGTTCTTACAGCTGGGGGACACAAAACACACCTTCAAGAAACTGCCACCAGCCCCTCTGCAGTCAGCTTGGGCCTCCTGGGCTGAGGGCAAAGAAGCCCTCAGCCAGGGTGACCCACGGCTGCCAGCCACGCTCAGGGACCGGCACGTGCTCCTGCACCGCCACAGCCCCCATGGCACAGGGCCCTCCTGCCCTGTCTCCGGAGGACAGCAGGCAGCACTGCCCTGGGCCACACCCACTTGTGAGACCCTTGTTCTGTGCCCTCCAGCAGAGTGGGCACAGCCTGCCAGAGCCCACAGCAGCACAGCACCGGCGTCAGCGACAAAGAGCGTGACAAGAGAGGCCTGGGATTGAACTGTGCCCCTGGGATGGGCACAGCAAGGATCCTGAGCCAAGAGCTGCTCTGCACACCCAGCCAAGCCCAGAGGGGTCCAAATCTCACCACCAGTTACTGCAGGGCTGGAGCTGTGGGGAGCTGCTGTCAGCACATCTCACCGAAGTGTCAGCTCCAGGCTGTCCTGGAGCCTGGCACTGCCACTCCTAACGAGTTCTAAATGGCAGGGGCACCGTGCCAGCCTTACTCAGTAGTTCAGCAGGGACTAATGAACCCAGCACCATGCACCCAGGAGCACAGACAACACACAGCCCGAGCCTAGGGGCAGCAACAGCCCAGCAACAGCCCCTGAAGCCTGCTGAGCCACCCCCCAAGGCCACTGTCCCCCATCTCACCATCTGAACACCAGGGGAAAGGCCTCAAGCTGTGCCTACATGCTCAGGATGCCTCAGTAAGCCCTTGGTGGCTCAGCAAGGCGAGGCCCTGGCCTGGCTCAGTGGCTGGTGGCCACCCCTAGCACACCAAAATAACTTGTTTGTTCCTCCTGAGGTGTTATTTTTACCCAGCAGCTCGGGGGGGGGTTGAGCTGCACAAGGTGCTGGATCAGGACTGTCCCTTGCCAGCCCAGCTGCCCCACGTGCTGCAGAGCGCTGGGAGAGCTCCTTGTGCCAGGGCAGGCTACAAGAAACACCTGCAGCCAGCACACCTCTGTGGGTCCCCACCTCCACCTCAGGCTGCCCTTGAGGAGCTCTGGAAGGCAGGCTTTACCTGAGCTGCTGTTGCTGCAGAAGAGATCACAGACCCACAGAAATGTCCAGCTTGGAACAGACCCTCAGGAGCACCAAGTCCAACCCAGGACCCTGCTCTGCAAGGCTCAGCCCTAAACCACAGCCCCAAGCACCACAGCCAAACCACCTTCAAACACAGCCAGCCTGGAGGACTCCACCACCTCCCTGGGCAGCACATTCCAGTCCCTGACCACTCCTGATGGGAACAAATTCTTCCTACTGTCCAGCCTGAACCTACCCAGTGGCAGCTTGAGGCCATTCCCTCTTGTTCTGTCACTAACCAGCTGTGAGAAGAGACCAGCAGCAGCCTCTCCACAAGGTCCTCTCAGGTAGCTGTAGACAGCAATGAGGTCTCCCCTCAGCCTCCTCTTTTCCATCCTAACCACCCCCAGCTCCTTCAGCTGCTCTTCATCAGATTGATTCTGCAGGCCCTTCCCAGCTTCCTTGCCCTGCTCAAATGTCTGGTTTCCACCCAGCCCTCTAAACCACAAGGTGCTCAGGGTTTCCAGCCAGGCAGGAACAAGTCCTTCATACACACCAGCACCATTCACCATGAGGACAACCTCGTGGTGCCCACCCTGGCTGTAGCCACAGTGCTGCTCAGAGGAAGGACCCAAGTGTAGCTGTCCCTTCTGCAGGCTAAATGCTGGCTCACAGTGCACTCCTGGAGCAGTTAAAGCTCTTCTGGGCTTCACTTCTCTTTGGGCTGCAGCAAGAGAAGCACAGCCAGCAGGGCCAGGAATTCTCCCCCTCTGCTCCACTCTGGGGAGACCCCACCTGGAGTCTGTGTCCAGTTCTGGAGCCTCTGTGCCAGGAAGGATCTGGAGGGGCTGGAAGGTGTCCAGAGAAGGGCAACGAGGAGGAGCAGAGGGCTGGAGCTGCTCTGCTCTGAGCACAGACTGAGGGAGTTGGGGTTGTGCAGGCTGGAGAGGAGAAGGCTCCCAGGAGACCTCATTGTGGCCTTGCAGGATCTGCAGGGGGCTCCAAGAAAGCTGGGGAGGGACTTTCTGAGGGTGTCAGGGAGGGATAGGACTGGGGGGGTGGAGCAAAACCGAAGGTGCAGCCAGGGCATTTTCTGGAGGGAAATCATTTCCAGAGAGCAGCAATTGCTGCTGTGTGGGATCTGCAGAGCACCAGGTGCTGTGCTGCACAGAGGAATGGGGGTGCTGTTGTTTCCTGGGGGGCTTTGCAAGGCCCAGTAATCTGTGCTTGCTGGTTCCATGATGGGGCCTTGGTCAGTCAGAGTGGCTCAGCCCACTGCTGGCTCCTCAGGAAGCATGGCTGCAGTTACCACAGGCTGGATCCTAGACTGGATCAGCTTGGCTGTGAGGAAGAAGTTGTTCCCCAGGAGGGTGGTGAGAGCCTGGCACAGGCTGCCCAGGGAGGTGGTGGCAGCCTCCTGCCTGGAGGTGTTTGCAGCCAGGCTGGAGGTGGCTGTGAGCAACCTGCTGTAGTGGGAGGGGTCCCTGCCCATGGCAGGGGGGGGGTTGGAACTGGCTGAGCCTTGAGGTCCCTTCCAGCCCTGACAATTCCATGACTCTCTGGCCAGTGCTGGTTCTGGGGGACACGAGGGCACTGAGTGGCTGTGAACATCAGCAGGGGCTGCTAGCAACAAAGCAGGGCTGGGGAGACGTAGGTGGGAAGCGAAGGGAGCAGGACAGCAGCAGAGGAAGCTGCTGGCAAGTAAATATTGCTCAACAGGACAGCAGCAATGGGGAAAAACTGACAGAGTGGAATAACAGGAAGCTTAGTCACTTCTGGACAAAAACAGCCAAGCTGGGAGAGGGCTGGGAGGGGAGGGGAGCTGAGCTGGGCAGGCCTGGCCTGCAGAGCAGAGCTCACTTTGCAGGCCTGGCCCGTGCCCTGCTCTGGACCAACCCCCACCTGGCTACAACCTCCCTTCAGGGAGTTGGAGAGAGCAAGAAGGTCTCCCCTGAGCCTCCTCTTCTGCAGGCTAAGCAACCCCAGCTCCCTCAGCCTCTCCTCCCAGGGCTGTGCTCCAGACCCATCCCCAGTGAAGGCAATTCAGATCTCAGTGGCCCAAAAGATCATCAGTTGATGTAGGAGGAGGAAAAGGGAGAGTCGGGCAAAAGCCTTTAACAAAGAAGTTTAAGCAGGCAAAGATAGGAAAGGAGAAGTGTTGTGGGCAAACAAAGGCTGGCACACCAGGTGGTTCTCCCCACTGAGTGTGTGCTGAGGCACAAGAAAAGCTTCCTGACCAAATAAACAACCTCCCAGTCCCCACAGGCTAGCCAGAGCCCAGGCAAAGCCGACTGGGCCTGGGCTGCAGGCCTGGGCCAGTGGCTCTGAGCAGCAGGGCAGCGTGAGAGAGCTCTCTGCCTCACGGTCTGGGCTGCACTCGGCCTGTTTGCTTAGAACCAGAGCCAAACGCAGCCCTGGAGTGGTGTGACAGCTACCCAGAGAGGGAGGATGCCCCGCTCGGCTCCTGCAGGGCACAGGAGTGGCCCGGCACCAGGAGGGGCTTGCCTGAGCAATGGGCCAGCTGGCACCGGGCTCTCTTTCTCCCTGGCTCTGGAGGAGGTGGCCACAAGTCAAGGTTTGTTGAATTTCCAGTTTGTGGTGGCTCACACCTTCCCAAAACAGCACCTGAGGCAGAGGCTCAGCCCAGTGTCCAGCTGCTGTGCCCTCGGGCCAGTGCCTGGCTCCAGCACTGCCATGGGATGATCCAAGAGCCAGCACCTCCAGGACGTGCAAATGCCATCACAGTGGAGACTTTCAGCCTGTATGGATGCAGAGTTCTTGCTCTGAGCTCTGTTTGCACCACCTGCAGCAAAGGGCAGGGCAGGATGCTGCTGCCAGGGCAGCAGTGCTGGCCTCAGCAGCCCTGTATTGGTCACAGACTGCTCTCTCATAGAATCATAGAATCTATAAGGTTGGAAAAGACCTCAAAGATCATCCAGTCCAACCTGTCACCCAACACCTCCTGACTAACTAAACCATGGCTCCAAGTGCCACATCCAATCCCCTCTTGAAACCCTCCAGGGGTGGGGACTCCACCACCTCCCTGGGCAGCACATTCCAGTGGCAAATTACTCTCTCTGGGAAGAACTTTCTCCTCACCTCCAGCCTAAACCTCTCCTGGCACAGCTTGAGACTGTGTCCTCTTGTTCTGCTGCTGGGTGCCTGGGAGAAGAGACCAAGCCCCACCTGGCTACAACCTCCCTTCAGGGAGTTGGAGAGAGCAAGAAGGTCTCCCCTGAGCCTCCTCTTCTGCAGGCTAAACACCCCCAGCTCCCTGCAGTCTGGGATCACCTCCTGCCCTCAGTGCTCTGTGGGCCTCCTCCCACTGATATCTGGGATCAATACAGCCTAGAGACAAAGCAGGATGTGGGCTGCAGGCACTGATCAGCACATACCTGCAACCGGGGCTGCTGGGGCCACGCTGGGTCCCTTCAGCCCTCACACCACAGGTCTGGCCCTGCTGGCTCTCTAGGTGGAACAAAAGAGCAATCAGAGGGGAGAACAAAAGCTCCTCTGTAAGGCAGGGTGCAGATAAAGCCAGGCCCTGCCCCCCCTGCACACAGCAGGGCAAACAGCAGTAAGGCCATGAGGAAACATCCCTTGCCCTCAGGAGCTCTCCAGCTCCCCTGCTGAAGCTCCCTGCCACGCAAATCCCTGCCTTGCACAGACCAAGGAGAAGGGACCAGGCTCTGCTCAGTGGTGTCCTGGGCTAGTACCAGGGGCAATGGACACAACCTGCACCCCAGGAATTTCCACCTCAACAAGAGGTTGAAAAACTTCTTTGCTGTGAGGGTGCCCTGGAGCAGGCTGCCCACAGAGCTGGTGGAGTCTCCTCCTCTGGAGAGCTTCCAAACCCACCTGGATGTGTTCCTGGGTGCCCTGCCCTGGGTGCCCCTGCTTTGGCAAGGGGGCTTGGACTCTTACCTCCAGAGGTCCCTTCCAATCCCTACCATTCCATGATTCTCTGATCTGCCCTGTCACAGCCAGCAGTTCTCACCCAAGGAGCTGGGACACTGCAAGGCCCCACACAAAGCTGCTCCCAGGGACCACACACTGCAGCAGAGGGGTTGTGGAGTCTCCTTCTCTGGAGCCTTTCAAGCCCCATCTGGATGTGTTCCTGTGTGGCCTGTGCTGGATTCTCTGCTCCTGCTCTGGCAGGGGGTTGGACTGGATGATCTTCGGAGGTCCCTTCCAACCCCTGACATCCTGTGAGCAGGCTGGGCACTGAGCACAGCCAGGGAAGTGCCCATCTGTCCCCACGGGCTGTGGGCACAGCCCTGTGTCCCTGGCCCGCTCCCAGGAAGCCGCTGGCTGGCCTTGGCCTCAGCCCTGTCACGGTTTGCAGACACACGTGTTGGAGAGGGCCCAGGCAGGAGCTCGTGGGGCTCAGAAACGTGGCTGCAGGACCAGCCTGTGAGAGCAGAGCCCTGACAAGCTGAACCCTGCCAAAGTCATGTCCTGGAGACAAGAAAAACCAGCAGTGATAGCTCAGAAAAGCTTCTGAGTTGTGTGCCAGTGGTGTGAGAGGAGCAGAAAGTACCAAGAAACAGCAGAAACTGCTGCTCAGCCTCTCTTTCACATAGGAGAGGAAGGATAGGATGGAAAGGATAGGATAGGATAGGACAGGACAGGACAGGACAGGATAGACCATGTTGGAAAAGACCTTCAAGATCATCAAGTCCAACCTATCACCCAACTCTCAGGGTTCTGGATGAACCCAGAGGTGAAGCTCAACCTACCCTGGCATGGTCCCTGGAAGTGTTCACAAAAGGCTTGGCTGTGGCACTGGGAGCCATGGTTTAGTTGTCAGGAGGTGTTAGGGATTAGGACATAGATTGGACTTGATCACCTCTGAGGTCTTTCCCAACCTGACTGATTCTGTGGCTGTATTCTAAGTTGTTGAACAGAGGAGGGCAGTGGACACAGAGTGTTGGGAAGCAGAGCTGGCAGGATCCATTGTCCTAAAGGCAATCCCACACCGTGCCAGGCACTGCTCTGGGGTCAGAATTCCCCTCTGCTGCTTGTGGTGAGACAGGAGCTGACAACCGAGACCAACTTGGTCACAAAACCAAGCTGTGCAGGGAGCAGCAGCAGCTTTCCTCTGGATGGGAGGTGGGCTCACAGAATTACAGAACAGTAGAGGTTGGGAGGGACCTCCACAGAGATCATGGAGTCCAACCCCCCTGCCCAAAGCAGGCTCACCTAGGGCAGTGCACACAGGAGCAGGCTGCCCAGGGAGGCTGTGCTGAGTCTCCTGCTCTGGAGGTATTTGAAACTCACCTGGATGTGTTCCTGTGTGACGTGGTGTAGGTGCTCCTGCTCTGGCAGGGGGGTAGGACTGGATGAGCTTTCAAGGTCCCTTCCAGCCCCTGAAATTCTGTGATTCTGTGAAAGCATCCAGGCAGGGCTGGGAAGGCTCCAGAGCAGGAGACTCCACAAGCTCTCCGGGCAGCCTGCTCCCGTGCTGCATCACCCTCACTGTGAAAGAAGTTTCTCCTCATGCTGAGGTGAAACCTTCTATGTTCAAGTTTCTATTCATTCCAAGACCCCTCTGGGTCTTGTTGGTAGCGCCAAGGGCTGCTCAAGGGCTTCTCCCCAGGAGGGAGGTCCACAACCCCCAAAGGCAGCAGTGAAAAGGCAGCGGTGAGAAGTGTGTTTCCCAGCAGCAATCTCTCTGTAGGGAGCAGCACTGTACCCATGGCACTTCCAGCCCACTGTAAGACACTTGAGCTCCACCACCTCTCCCATTCACAGGGGGACAAAGCCAACAGCAGCTGTGCAGCTGTGTGGCGGTGCCCAGGAGCTCAGGCCCGTGCCCGCGGGCTCCAGCGCTCGCAGCCTTCCAGCCACGGGGAGCTGTGGGAAAGGAGACATGTTCCATGTGTGGGAGCCAGCAGAGCTGATGAAACACAGAGCAACATTCAGAAGGAAGAGCAGAGTATCATGAGCTCATCTGAGAAGCACTTTTCCCGCCCCCCCCGCTCTGCTCAGCCCGTGTGAGGCAGAAGCGCAGGCCCAGGGATGAGAGCGGCGGCCTCGGGGCTGGGCTGGGGCAGCTGGGTCACACAGGGGGCTGCTCCCAGAACCTGAGCCCTGCTCTAAGCCACCTCCAGCAGCTCAGCTCTGAGCACCAGGAGGAGACTGAAGCTCCCCTGCAGTGCCCTCTTCTCCCATCACTTTTGTTTCTGATTAAAAAAGGAAGACCAGATGGAGTCCAAGCACAGCAAAGGCAGAGGTGGGACAGCTCCCACCCCACCCCCCGTGGCACCCCCAAGCACAGTGGTGAAGGACAGGGCAGGGCTTCACCTGCACACACCTCCCTCCTCTTCCTCTGCATGGATGAAGCCACTCAACGTCAGGCTTCTGGTACAGCCCACATTCCCACCTCGGGAAGGAGGGCTGGAGCCCACCTGCTCCTGGCACAGGAGGAGGAGGGAGAAAGGACCAGAAGCCTCTAAAAGAAAGGAGGAGGAAGGCTGCAGGGAGAATTGATCTGGATCTTCCCACTGCTGCTCCAGCCAATGCCACCTCCCTCCTCCACCTCCTCCCTTGAGCTTCAGAGGGAAGACAGCAATATCAAAGAGCAAGGAGGGCACTACCTAACTAGAGTCATAGGAACACAGAATGGTCTGGGTTGGAAGGGACCTCCAGAGGTCATCCAGCCCACCCCCCTCTGCAGTCAGCAACTAGATCAGGCTGCCCAGAGCCCTGTCGAGCCTCACCTTGAACACCTCCAGGGATGGGGCCCCAACCACTTCCCCGAAACCTGTGCCTGTGTTCCACCACTGATGCCTCCAGGTGCTCCTGGACGTGTCCCTGCCAGCAGCACCTGACCTTGGATTAAGCAGCTCCTCCAGCCAGTGCTCAGCTTCCACCTGGGGACACAGGTCCCATTCCCAGCAGGTGAAGCACCTCCCACCCATCAGAGCACCGACACAGCACTGCCACAGCCACGGGAAGTCCTCAGCTCCCCAGGGCCAGGAGAGCTTGTCAGCAGAGCCCAGGAGCAGGAGCTGAACCCAGTCACTTCAGAAGTAGAGCAGAGCAGACCAGACCAGAGTGGAGCAGAGCAGAGTAGAGTAGGTTGGAAAAGACCTTCAAGATGACCCAGTCCAACCTCTCACCCAGCACCATCTGATCAACTCAACCATGGCACCAAGGGCCTCAGCCAGGCTCTTCCTAAACACCTCCAGGGATGGGGACTCCACCACCTCCCTGGGCAGCACAGCCCAAGGGCCAGTCTCTCTTGCTGGGAAGAACTTTCTCCTCCCCTCCAGCCTAAACCTCCCCTGGCACAGCTTGAGACTGTGTCCTCTTGTTCTGGTGCTGGGTGCCTGGGAGAAGAGACCAACCCCCACCTGGCTACAACCTCCCTACAGGGAGTTGGAGGAGCAAGAAGGTCTCCCCTGAGCCTCCTCTTCTGCAGGCTAAGCAAGCCCAGCTCCCTCAGCCTCTCCTCCCAGGGCTGTGCTCCAGACCCCTCCCCAGCTCTGTTGCCCTTCTCTGGACACCTTCCAGCAGCTCAACAGCTTTCCTAACCTGAGGGGCCCAGAGCTGGACACAGGACTCAAGGTGTGGCCTAAGCAGTGCTGAGCACAGGGCAGAATGAGCTCCCCGCTCCTGCTGGCCACACTGTTCCTGCTGCAGGCCAGGATGCCCTTGGCCTTCTTGGCCCCCTGGGCACACTGCTGGCTCCTGTTCAGCCTCCTGTCAACCAGTAGAAAAGTGCTCAAAACACAACTGCAGCAGTTCACTGAAGAACATTTTCCTGTTGCCATTTAAATGGGGCAGGGAGAAGAGGAGGAAGGACCCAGGGCTGGTGCTGGAGAAGTGATCTTTGCTGCACTCCAGGCAACAGCAAACCCCAGCCCTGCTTCCCAGGGAGCACAGCTTTCCTGCAGGGCTATTTTTAGCCCACTGCTATTCTGGATTGATTTAAGCACAAAATTGGAGTTTCTTAACTCACAAAAGGCCTTTCCAGCTGCTGGAGCCTCTTCCACACAAACAAACCCAAAGGCAAGGCACAAAGCACAGCAGCCTGAGCAGTCACCTGGCAGCTGCTGGAGAAATCCCCAGGAAGCCCCAGGGAGGCAGAAGACAAGGACTGGAACTGCTGGGGGTCTTGGGGTGCCACCCAGTGAGCACAGCCACTTCACCCCTGAGCTGCAGGCAGCCACAGGCTGCACCATGACAACAGCTCTGCTGGCCCCAGCTTCCCACCTCGCACCCAGGGTGAGCAGCCAGGGCTCACACCACATCTGGGCACCTGCACACCACACCTGGCCCCTGCCACATGGAGCAGCCACAGCTCACACCACATCTGGGCACCTGCACACCACACCTGGCCTCTGCCACATGGAGCAGCCACAGCTCACACCACATCTGGGCACCTGCACACCACACCTGGCCCCTGCCACATGGAGCAGCCAGGGCTCACACCACATCTGGGCACCTGCACACCACACCTGGCCCCTGCCACATGGAGCAGCCACAGCTCACACCACATCTGGGGGCCCTGGGTTTCAGGAGGGTGTCACGACCAGCCCTCCCAAAAAGCTGAGGGCAGGTCTCTCCCACCTGGAGCAGTGCACACCCTGGGGAGGGGGAGTGGGGGAAAAGCCCTTTTCAAACAGTATTCAAACCAAAGAACTGCAAAGAGATGCAGCAGCCAGACCTGCCCCCCCCGCTGACCAAGGAAAGCCACCACAGCCACCCCCAGCTCCACCAGCACACACAGGGACAGCAGGGACTCAGAGAGGGACCCTGCAGCTCCAGAGCCCTTCTAGAAGCAGCAGCAGGGCAAGTGTGGCAGGGAGGCAGCCACTCTGACAGTGGCACCTGCATGGCAAAGCTCAGCTTGTAAAAACTGCCCCAGGGAATCACAGACCCACAGAAACCTTCAGCTTGGAACAGACCCTCAGGAGCACCAAGTCCAACCCAGAGCCCTGCTCTGCAAGGCTCACCCCTAAACCACAGCCCCAAGCACCACAGCCAAACCACCTTGGGGACTCCACCACCTCCCTGGGCAGCACATTCCAGTCCCTGACCACTCCTGATGGGAACAAATTCTTCCTACTGTCCAGCCTGAACCTCCCCAGCGGCAGCTTGAGGCCATTCCCTCTTGTTCTGTCACTAACCAGCTGTGAGAAGAGACCAGCAGCAGCCTCTCCACAAGGTCCTCTCAGGCAGTTGCAATGAGGTCTCCCCTCAGCCTCCTCTGTTTCACACTAACCATCCCCAGCTCCTTCAGTTGCTCTTCCTCAGGTTTAGCAAAATCAGACAGACTAAAGCCCAACTCAGCTGATTTCAAGGCAGCACAGCCAACAAGGGAGAAGAGCCCAGAGAGGAATCAAAGGCAGCCTCTCGGGGTGGGTCTCCCCTCGGAGGAACAGCAGACACCAGAGACAGAGGGCAGGAGAGCCTGGCCCAGCGGCAGGGCCCAAGGAGCCGCTGTGAGCACAGCCCCATGCACCTGGAGCGCTGCAGGCTCACTGCATCGGAGCTTCCCACTAGCCAAGGCAGCACAGACAGGAATGAGACCCTGCTGGGACCTGCTGAGCTGGCCAAAGGTGCTGGCTGCCAGGGCCTGCAGTGCCCATGGAGCTGCCAACCAGCCAAGCTCAGCAAGCCCAGTCCCAGCCTGATGCAGACACTGCCTCTGCCCCAGCGCCAGCTCAAGGCAGGAGGGGGAGGCTTGCACTGGGGTGTGGAAGCACAGCCCTGACTAAGCCTTAGCTTGGGTGAAGGTTCAACACAGCTGGGGAGGGGTCTGGAGCACAGCCCCGGGAGGAGAGGCTGAGGGAGCTGGGGTTGCTTAGCCTGCAGAAGAGGAGGCACAGGGGAGACCTCATTGCTCTTTCCAACTCCCTGAAGGGAGGTTGCAGCCAGGTGGGGGTTGGTCTCTGCTCCCAGGCAAGCAGCACCAGAACAAGAGGACACAGTCTCAAGCTGTGCCAGGGGAGGTTTAAGCTGGATATTAGGATGAAATTTCTTCCCAGCAAGAGAGATTGGCCCTTGGTCTGTGCTGCCCAGGGAGGTGGTGGAGTCCCCATCCCTGGAGGTGTTTAGGAAGAGCCTGGCTGAGGCCCTTGGTGCCATGGTTGAGTTGAACAGATGGTGTTGGGGGATAGGTTGGACTGGATGATCCCTGAGGTCTTTTCCAACCTGGTTAATTCTATTCTATCCTATTTTCTTTCTCCCCAGAATGCTTTTTTTCCATGCTTCAACTACTTCACTGTCAGTTTTCTTCGCAGATTTTGCCAATCTAGAGTTCAAGTTAGAAGAGTTGAGGTTAAAGACCTAAATGAAGAGCTCCTCAGTCTCATCCCCTGCACTTCACCGAGTCTTCAAGTGGAAACAAAAACCAAGCCAGCAGTTACCTAGTCCTGCTCAGGCCACTTGGTGCTTCTCTCCTGTCTTTGAAGGGAGCAAAGCTGTCCTTGCCCACAGCCCTGCTCCTGCTGAACCCCACCAGAGCATTTCCCCTGCCCTCACCCCCACGGCCTCGGGGGAGGTCTCTGCTGGTTTGCTGCACACTGCTCAAAGGACAGCAAAAAGCAAGCAAGCACCAAAGAGGTTGTAAACCCAGCCCCACCAGAACACCTGCACATGACACAGACAGACAGAGGGGCTCTGGGCAGCCTGCTCCAGCTGCAGGGGAGCTGCACTGGGAGGCCTTGGAGGGTCCCTTTCCCCCCAAATGATTCTCTCTGTGATCCCAGGAAGGCAGAGAAAGCCCTGTGCAGGGCTCAGCGGCTCAGGTAACAGCTGGAGCTCCTCTGGCCCTCTGGGTGATGCAGATGCACAGCACAGGCCCAGCAGATCACCCCTGCTGAGGTGCCCACACACATGCCCCAAGCACTGCCAGCCTGTCTGCTGGCAGCCAGCTCCTGAGTGCCTGCTGCCAGACACCGTCAGAGTCCAAAGCCACTGCTGGAGCCTCACAGCAGCTCTGACATCAGAGCTACTTGAACCCCACGACCCTTCCAAGCCCCTCAGATGAAGCAGTCTGCCTGCAGGTGGGGTCTGCACACCTATTACCAGAGCTGTGCTGTAAGCAAGGCAGGAAGCTCAGCCCCGTGGCACAGCTGGCACTGGAAGCCCCAGGGCACACACAGCTGCCCTGGCAGAGGAGAACTGAGCCTCTCCTGAAAGCTGCTCCCACCGGCACAGAGCCTGCCCACAGCTCACGGCCAGCCCCGAAGCAAGACAGCTCTGAACCCTTCCCCCTCCTGCCCCTCACCTGAGTGCAGCGCCCCTTGCTTTGTGCCACCCTGCCATTAACCTGAGGTGTTTGTTTAAGCACAGAGCAAGCAGCGTGTGGACAGAGGGCACCCCGGGCGTGTGTGCACACAGCAGGGAGCAAAGCACTCAGCTGAAAGCTTCACAGCCAGCAGCTTCCACGCTGCCAGCGCCTAACCGCTTGGGCACTCACGCATCTGAAGTGCCCAGCAACACCTGTGGGCAAGCACTGTGAGAATCCTTCCCAGGCTTGCAGGCAACTCCAGCAGCAGCAGCTGACAGCCTGAGACCCCGGGGGCAGCCCCAGGGCCTCACTTCTTCCTTCAGCCATTACCTTACAAGTCCCCAGCAAGGCAAACTCAGGGGCGCTCCCCTCTGGATCCCAGCAGCTCCAGCGCCAAGCACCAGCTTGGTCAACAGGCAGCTCCCAAACCCACCAGCAGCCACCCTGGAGGGAGGCACAGAGCTGCCAGAGCCACACCTGGAGGGAGGCACAGAGCTGCCAGAGCCACACCTGGAGGGAGGCACAGAGCTGCCAGAGCCACACCTGGAGGGAGGCACAGAGCTGCCAGAGCCACACCAAACGCACTCTGCATTTTCTCAAGGCACTTCAGAGCCCTTCTGCCTGCTGCATCCAACCCCTGCACTGCCCTCACCAGCTCACTTCTCAGCACCTCTCCTGCCTTACTCTTTCTTTCTCCTCCCCTTGTCTGCTCTCACTTTTCAAACCAAGTCCTTCCTCCTTGGCTGTGTTTCAGGTGGTGTAGCAGCATCTGACTTCCTTCAAGTTCCTGTCTTTCTTCTATCCTCTCTCTTCAGTTCTTTCTTCCTTCTGCTTGTGGGCCCATGACAACCTCATGAGGTTCAACAAGACCCAGGGCAAGGTCCTGCAGCTGGGGGAGGGCAATCCCAGGCACTGATATAGGCTGGGCAGGGACTGGCTTGACAGCAGCCCTGAAGAAAAGGGCCTGGGGGTGCTGGGGGAGGAGAAGCTCAGCAGGAGCCAGCAGGGAGCACTTGCAGCCCAGAGAGCCAAGCAGAGCCTGGGCTGCAGCAGAAGTGTGGCCAGCAGGGCCAGGGAGGGGATTCTGCCCCTCTGCTCCACTCTGCTGAGCCCCACCTAGAGCTCTGTGTCCAGTTCTGGAGCCCCTAGCACAGGAAGGATCTGAAGGCGCTGGAAGGTGTCCAGAGAAGGGCCACGAGGAGGAGCAGAGGGCTGGAGCTGCTCTGCTGTGAGCACAGACTGAGGGAGTTGGGGTTTTGCAGGCTGGAGAGAAGGCTCCCAGGAGACCTCATTGTGGCCTTCCAGTATCTGAAGGGGGCTGCAAGCAAGCTGGGGAGGGACTTTTGAGGGTGTCAGGGAGGGATAGGACTGGGGGGGATGGAGAAAAACTAGAAGTGGGGAGATTGAGATTGGATGTGAGGAAGAAGTTGTTCCCCAGGAGAGGGTGGTGAGAGCCTGGCACAGGCTGCCCAGGGAGGTGTTTGCAGACAGGCTGGAGGTGGCTGTGAGCAGCTTGCTGTAGTGTGAGGTGTCCCTGCCCATGGCAGGGGGTTGGGACTGGCTGAGCCTTGAGGTCCCTCCCAACCCTGGCAATTCTCTGATTCTGTGCTTTAATCACCTCCCTACACATTTCATTCTGGAACCCTGGCCATCACCTCCTCTTCCCCTTTGACTACTTGCCTTTTTCACTTCCCTCTGAGCAGCTCCATTTCTGTGCATGCTGCATTGAATTCCTTAACTGCATGAGCCAAAACTTAGCTCTGAAAGTCAAATGAGCCACCCTGCACACAGGCACAGAAAGGCAGGGGTTGGGGGAAGGGACCTCTGGAGATCACTGAGTCCAACCCCCCTGACCAAAGCCCTTAGAGAAGGTCATACAAGAACACATCCAGGAGGGTCTGGAATGTCTCCAGAGATGGAGACTCCACCACCCTCTCTGGGCAGCCTGTTCCAGGGCTCTGTCACCCTTAGAGAAGTTCTTCCTCATGTTTAGACAGAACTTCTGATGCTCCAGTCTGTGCCCACTGCCCCTTGCCCTGTCACTGGGCTCCTCTGAGCACAGCCTCCCATTCTCCTGACATCCACCCTTTAAGTATTGATCAGTATTGATGAGACACCCCCCCCAGGCTGCTCTTTTCCAGACTAACCAGCCTCAATTCTCTCAGCCTTTCCTCATCACAGAGCTGTGCCAAGTCCCCTCAGCATCTTTGTGCCCCTTTGCTGCTCCTCTGCAGCGAGTCCCTGTCCCTGAACACAGAATCACAGGAAGGCAGGGGCTGGGAGGGGCCTCTGGAGAGCATCAAGACCATCATGCACTCTGGAGTGCCCATCTCTACTCCAAGGGAGCAGGCACACAAAACCCTTAACTCTTTACAGCCACTTTCAGGAGTGCCCTGTGGTGGTACCAGCTGGAGATAAAGGCAGCTGCCAGCTCTGACAGGATCTCTCTCCAGCCACAGTAGCTTAGAGCATCCCCAAAGCCTGAACCCTCCACCCATCCTGGAGCAGAGGGCTGCAAGGTCCTGCTCCCCTGGAGTGGAGCTGGAGAGGGCAAGCTAGCAGGAATCACTGGGGGACCTCCTACAGTCTTAATCTGGTGACGGTTACGAGCAGCTTGTGTTTGCTTTCCAGCCGTGTGCTCTGCTCCACAGGACACCAGGCCAGGTGCAGTGCTCAGTACCCACAGGAATCGATAACAACAGAATAAAAACAAAGGAAGGACTCTGCTGTTTGCCCCGAGGGGCACTGGGCTGGGGGGTGAGCTCCTGGCTCATTCAGTCTGCCCAAGCAAGGCTTTCCTTACTCCCCTGTGCTTTCCTTCAGCTCCAAGCGCTGCACAAACCTCAGCTGCCTCTGAACTCAGTTGCCTGCAGGAAGGCTTCAGCAGGCTGCCGGACAGGCGAGGGTATGTTGATGTGAATGCTCCCTAGAACGTGCCCCAGCACCAGAATGCTCAATTACAGGCACAACTTAGCACCAAAAGCTGGCTCTCGAGCCCAATTCCACTGCAGGAAATGGGAAGCGACAGGGGAGCCAGCAGCCTGCCCAGCTCCAGCCCACCCTGTCTCCAGCTATCCCATGCTGCAGGCTGATGGCTGACTTCTGCTCCAAGAGCACCACCAACTCTACCAGGTCTGGTTTCCTCCTCTCCAAGAATCTGCTTTGCCTGTGGGGTTTTACAGTGAGTCCTGAGCTGGAAACAGAAGCATTAATGCTCCGAGAGCCACCTGGCTCCTGCTGTTCCTGAGGCTCAGCAGGTGGGTAGCTCCCTTGGACAGCAACTCAGACCAAGGCCAGGAGATAGGAAACACTCCAGAGGAACAGAAAGCAACAGCCTTTACCTTCCTTAGCAGTGGTGGTTACCAGCTGCACCTGCAGCTGCCCTGGTTTGCACGGCTCCTGGACTGGTTTCCATGTCCACCAACAACGATCCTGCTCCCCAGAGACACTGCAGACCCCCTTGTAACTGAGCCAACCCTGGCCCATGGCCTGCCCCAGCCAGGAGCTGCCAGGCTCCACCACAGCTTCAGCAGGGTGCTTGCTCCTACTGGTCCCACAGGCACATCCCCCGGTGAAGGTGGCCCCCACGTCCCTCTGCCCCCCTCTTTATGCCACACAGGACACATGCCATCCCCTGCAGCTGGCAGAGGAGGAAGGACAACTTCCATACTTTGCAACCCCTCTTTCCCAGCTCCCAGTCCCACTCTCTCAGTCCCTTATGCTCATGGTTAGGCCTGGAAGGGCTCCCCCCGGCTCACTGAAACCACGCCGACAGAAAGCAAACCACCCTGCTTCCTGAGGAAATGTTCCTCTCCTCAGAGCCTCCTCTCCTCTGAGCCTCCTCTCCTCTGCTGCTGGCTCTCTGCACTGTTTTGCCAAGTTAGGAATGGGCCAAAGGAAGCTGGAGCTGAAGAGAGTCATTCCAGGAACCTGACAGGACTTTAAGTGCTCTGGAGACGGCAGCTCGCTCCAAGCCTGCTACCCCGGCTGGCCCCTTCCATGCTCCTGCTGAAGCCCCACTGCTCCTCCTCAGCAGCCTCGCAGCAAACTTCTCAGGGAGCAGCACTGGTGCAGCTTGGAAAGGCAAGAGAACTTGTCAGGACCTCCAGGGCTGAGAGCTGGCAGCTGAAGTGCACTGGGATACAAACGGCTGCCGAGTTTGGCTCTCAGCAGTTCATGCAGTGACTGGGCCGTTACAGCCTCACAGACTGCAGCAGGCTGGAAGGGACCCTCAAAGGTCATCTTGCTCAACATCCCTGCAGTCAGCAGAGACACCTCCAGCTAGATCAGGCTGCCCAGGGCCATATCAGTGTCTCCAGGGATGAGGCCCCAACCACATCTCTGCACTGGTAGAATGCACCCTGAGGAAACAGATCCTGGTTCTCACACCCATAGACCTGCTGCAGCCAGAAATGCCTCTGCTCACGCTGAAGCTGGGACACCACCTCTCCAGGGAGCAACCAGCTTCCAGCACAGCTTCTGCTGAGTCACCAAAGGTCCTTCAAGCTCTCCTCTGTCACTGCCAGCCCCTGAGCAGGAGCTCATGAAGCTGCTGCAGCTCCCAGCTTGCCCCTGCCGGGGTGCAGCACTCGGAGCTTTGCTACGCCCTGCAGCTGCATTCCTTCTGCTCCTGAAAGATCTGCTTCATCAGGTGTTAATATTGTCCTCTGCTTCCAACCACCTCAAGGGGTGTTCTGCATCAGTTCAATAATTAGATGTTCCCTAATGAAGGGGATAAGTCCTAAGCATTTCAATAAACTCAAACACAAGCCCCAAATAGGTTTCCCATTTGCATAATCCTGTGCTTCAGCACCTGACAGCTCGCTGCTAAATCTTATTTCAATAGCAGTAATCCTCCTCCTGAAGGAGAAAGGCAGAACTCTGGGGCAAGGATAAAAGCATCTCTTGTTAGTTTATACAAGGACTCATTTAAGCTCATTAACTCATTTCTGCAGGAAGAACCTCCAAGCCTGGGTCCCCCAGCCACGGCATGGGGCTGGCACAGCCAGGGGAGCAGGACCAGCTGCCCCAGGGCAGCCCCACCTGCACAGGTCCAGTCTGTGCCCATCAAGGCTGCCAGCACACACAGCCATAAGCACAGCCACCCAGAGACACCCCTGAGGGGGCTTCACACCCTTTAAAGACCAGGAAGCTCAGCCCTGATTGCCCCACAGGCAGAGTGACACCAGCGAGGTGGAAACAGCAAGGGAGGCAGTGGACAAAGCCAGGGAGTTAGCGTCACTGGCACAGTGCTGGCTGGGACCCTGGGCCTCAAACACCAGAGCTGGCCTGGTACTGCAGGCAGCAGTGCTCCAGCCAGACTCTGCTTGCTCTCTCTGAAAGCACCACAGAGCAGGGCAAGGGCAGGGCACACACCAGGAATCATTTTAATTGCTCCTCACCAAAGCCTTCTTTACTCCAAGTCTGTGCTCGAGCGCAGGGCACTGCCGTACCACCCTCCTACCCCCAAAGTCCAGACGCCAGCCAGCACTGGGACAGTGCTGGGGGCTGGTTCCCAGGGTGAGCACTGCTGCTGGGAACAGGCAGGGCAGGCACATGGCTCTCCACCAGCCCAGTCTCCCACATCCATCACCAATCCACGGGGAAGAACACCACAGCAAGGAAGGAAGCGCAAGAAAACCGAGCGCGGCTCAGCCACGTGCCCATTCCTACCCACTCCCAGCCAGCGCTGGTTTGCCTCTTAGCAGGTTTTGCTGCATCTGGCACTCATGCCTCTGCAAAGGCAAAAACCAGATGTGATCATTCCTTCCTGGATGTCATTTGTTGCTTCCAGCAGCTTTTGGAGCGAGCCTTGGCAATGAAGCCTCTGTACTCAGAATGCAGAGCAACAGTGACACAGGGTCACCGCGGGCAGGGGAGAGCCCCCACGGGCTGCTCCTCACCACTGCCCCCAAGATCCAGGAGAAATGGCTGAATGCTCTCGACAAGAGGTTTGCCTGGTTTATGCCTCTTTAAATTTTCCCTACTTTTTAAAGTAATTCAGACTCACAGAATGGTAGGGGTTGGAAGGGACCTCTGGAGGTCATCGACTCCAACACCCCCCCTGCCAAAGCAGGGTCACCTGGAGAAGGTCACACAGGAACACATCCAGGTGGGTTTGGAATGTCTCCAGAGACAGAGACTCCACCACCACCTCTCTGGGCAGCCTGCACCAGGGCTCCAGCACCCTTAAACTAAAGAAGCTCCTCCTCATGTTTAGATGGAACTTCTTCCATTCCAGTTTGTGCATGTTACCCTGTGCCCTTGTCCTATCACTGTGCCCAGGGAAAAATACCCTGGTCCCATCCTCCTGCCACTCACCCTTGAAGTATTATCAGCACTGATGAGATCTGCCCTCAGGCTGCTCTTTCCCAGACTAAACAGTCCCAGTTCTCTCAGATCTTTCCTCACAAGAGAGATGTTCCAGTCCCTCAGCATCTTTGCAGCCCTTTGCTGTACCCTCCCCAGCCAGTCCCTGGCCTTCCTGAACTGGGGAGCCCAGAACTGGACACAATACTCCAGATGTGGCTTCACCAGGGCAGAGGAGAGGGACAGGAGAGCCTCCCTTGACCTGCTGGCCACACTCTTCTTGATGCACCCCAGGATGCCATTGGTCCTCTCGGCCACAGGGGCACATTGCTGGCCCATGGGCTGCTCACTGTCCACCAGCACTCTCAAAATGTTTCTGGTTTGGAGTCACCCAGCAGAGCTCCTGACCACAGGCAGCAGAGACTGAGGCTGGTTTCTGGTTTTGCACAGCCTCTGAACCACCACAGTGCAAAAGCTGCAAGGCAATGGTTGGCTTCTGGTTTAATTTCTTCCTGCAGATGTAGAGCTGAGACTGTACCATGAATGCTGAACACTGCAGTGAGCCCTAACTCCTTTGCCTGAGAACCTGGTAAGATTTCAGGATGCTCTTTCTGTTCCCACTGAGGAGCATGCATGGCTTTGATGGTTTGGGGTTTTTAATGGATTATTTGCCAGGCAGCCTAACAACTGCATCATTTTCCCAACAGATCTGCCGCTTTCCAGCCCCTGCCTCTGCCAGGAAGGCTGAGCTCCAGGATGGGAAGCAAAGGGAGAGGATTAAAACAGCAAAACACAGCTCAGGAATCTCAACATTGCTGACATGTTTTTGTTTTCCCAGGGATTCCTGCTTCACAAGTTCCCTTGGGATGAGCCCTGTGTCCATCTGCCCCACACCCCCCCACCTCGAGCTGAATCTCTGCACCCCAAAGGCTATAGCTCACACCTGAGTGATGCCACAAAGTTAACAGCATCACAGAGTCACCTGCTCAAGTGGCACCTGTCATTGTGTGCCTGGAGTTTTAACTCTGCCTTAATTAAAGGGGAGACAGAGCCAACGATCTGCCACGCTGGGGCGGAAGCTGCTCACCATGAGTGCCTTTGCTTGGGGTTAAACAAAATAAAGTCCTCACTCTGCACCCTTAGGGAAGTGTCACACAAAGGGGGATAACAAGCCCAAAGGCAGCAGTGTAACTGAGGAGAGCAAAAATCTCCTTGGAAGTGGCAGTGGCTCAAGCTCCAAGGGGGTAAGTTGTGATCCAGCCCAAACCCTGCGGCGCTGACCGCGTCCACTGACGCCACGTGAAGCCTGCATCAGTGGCAGCTGCCACGTTTTGAGTCAGAGTGCACAGAAAGCCCACTGCTGGAACAGCACCACAACCATGCCGAGTCCTCCTCACCCTCTCCTCTCTTCCCTCTTGGCTGTTTTCAGCCTTTCCACGGCTGGGGAAGGCGGCGCGGCGGCCAAGGGAGGCAGCAGAGCAGAGGAGCCGCGGCAGGCCGGTGGGGTGTCCCCAGTGCAGCTGCAGCTCCTGCAGGGGCTGCATTTGACATCCTTCTCCCCTGCATGAAGACATTTTGATCCTGCAGGAGCCATCAGATGAGTCATCTCTGGAGCATCTGATGGGGCTAACGTCATCTCAAGAAACGAATTCTCCTCGGGCAACATTTTCCCAAGAAAAAGAAACAAAACCAAAGAAAGGGGAAAAAAAACCCCAAACCAACCCAAAATGTTCTAAAATTCTCCTTAAAAAAAAAAATCACTCAGATTTCTGTTGCAGAAGGGTTTCCTGATTTAGGAAGCTGAGTGCTTGGGGTTTTTTTTTTGCTGCAGACAGTGGAGCAGGCATCCAAATTTAGGACAAAATTCCTGTGGCGTTGGAAGGAGGCAGAGGCCAGGCTGGAGCTGACTCAGCGGCTGGGCGCACAATTTGAATCCAGGCTGGGTTCAAATCCTCCTCTGCTATCTGAGGGCTGGCTGAGCCCCACATGCCTTCATCTTGATTAATGCACTACCCTAAGGACAGCCTGGCAGATTTCATTAGGGCTAATTAGGGAGCAGGGCGTTCAACGGCGGCATGATAAAAATCTCGCCGTGATTGACGGGGCCCTGACCTCCTCCTTGCTCTACTCGCTGAGGTCACAGCCCTGCTCCTGCCTCCCTTTTTCTCCTCATTAAGATGGAACAACCACCTCTCAGCACTGAGAGGGGACCATCAGGGGCACGCACAAGGACATGTGTCCCAACAAGTGACACGTGCCCAGAGGTCCAGGCTGCAGCGCCGCAGCTCCGCAAGCCGCCCCTGCCGGCACGGGTCCACAGAGCGCATCGGGTCAGAAGGGACCCTCAAAGGTCATCTTGTGCAAGGCCCCTGCAGTCAGAAGGGACACCCCCAACTAGATCAGGTTGCTCAGGGTCACACCAAGCCTGACAACGCATGTGTCCAGGGATGGGGCCTCCACCACATCCCTGGGCAACCTGTTCCGGCATTTCCCCACCCTCACTGTGCAGAACTTCCTCCCCACGTCCAACCTAACTCTGCCCTGCTCCAGTTTCAGACCACTGCCCCTCATCTGATCCCCACAGGCCCTTCTAAACAGCCCTTCCTCAGTCTTCCTGTAGGTCCCTTTCAGATATTGAAATGTAGCTCTTAGGTCTCCCTGCAGCCTTCTCTCCTCCAGGCTTAGCAGCCCCAACTCTCTCAGCATGTCCTGGTAGGAGAGGTGCTCTAGCCCTCTGATCACCTCTGTGGCCCTCATGAAGGTACAGAAGATGGTAGCTCAACATGGAGATCTGGAGAGCAAACACCCCTCTCTTTGCTCCAGACCTACACAGAAAGGCTTTGCTTTCATTTCACAGGGAGGACATAAAAGAGGCTGAAAGTCCCCCTCCTGAGGTCTATTTTTGCCTCCTGTGGGGGCAGAGCAGGTGAGCTGTGTTTGCTCCGGGCTGGCTGCTCCTGGAGGACACCTGGGACCAAGGCCAAGGGTTGGGCAGGCAGAGCAGGAGGGTGCTGCCATTTCACAGGGGCTCCTCAAAGTGTCTGCTCTGCTTGTTTGTGTTCTAAAGATAGCAGAGCTGCCCGGCCAGCTCCTGCTGGGCTGCAGCTCTCTGCAGCACTCACACACCTGCCTGCCCTCGGCACACAGCAGGCACCTTCTCCAAGACAAGCTGATTTTGGGGAGCACCAGGGGGGGATGATGCAGTCATAGCTTGTAAGGAAAAAAAAACCACCTCTGTGGTGTCCAAGAGACAACACAAGAACAGCTCCTTAGAGAATATTAACATTACCCACAGGTAGGAAACTTCAATATTGAGGTCCATTTTTTGTGGCACTGCTATTTTAGTAGAGCAAGGACATCACATCCAACACTGAACTGCTGAAATAGCAAAAATGACTACTGAATGTCCTAATAACTGAGCTGACAGGTTCCAGACCAATCTGATCCATTCCCCAAAACTGCTTCTGCAAAGCATCTCAGGTTTGTGGTACTGCAGCAAAGGTTCCAAAGTGCCTGTTCAGCTTACACACACAAGCTGAGGAAGATCTGAAACAAACCCAAACCCGGGCAGCTGCTTCTCTGCTCTCTGGGTTGGACAGGGCTTCACTGAAGGGATCTATTCCAGGTTGTTTATTAGCTATTCTCCCACATCATCCAAGCTACTTCACTACAAAAAATAGTAGATTCCTTCCCAGTTTACAGCCTAGCCCCTGTGCTGCTTTTGTGTGGGCAGCAGAAGACTCCTCTCCACGCTCTGAAGCAGTGCAGTAAGGCTCTAATGTCACCTTCAGTTGTTACCCACGGACCTGGCAGCCCTTCACAACGGTGGCAATTATCTCCCTCATTAAAAAAGGGAAAGAAGAGCCCTGCTGACAGCCACAGAAGAGCCAGCCACGCCACGGGGACAGGCAAGGCTGGCCTGGCCCTGGTGTGCGTCCCTCAGCCAGACACAAGCCCAGGCTGCTGCTGCAGCTCCGTCACCGCCAGCCTCCTCTCCCAGCACCGAGATGTGGAGGCACTGGCAGTGATGGCAGACATCGGGAACCTGAGAGCAGCACCCTGGCACACAGCAAACTCAGGTGATGCCACCTCCCACAGCAAAGGAGATTCACCTCCAAGTAACTCTTGGAGTCTTGTTTCAACCTTTTCCTCTGGATGCTGGCTCGGAAAAGTGCAAGGCCAGCGGGGTAAGGCTGCTGCAACCCAACAGCAGTGCAGTGGGAATTAGCCCAGGGAATGCTGCGGGTATTACTGCCCCAGTAAATCCATCTTCACCCCCACACCCCCTCAGCAGAGGCTGGTTTAGGTCCCTGAGGCCAGGTGGGCCCACTGCCACTCGGCGTGGTGGCCACTCCTCCACCAAGGGCGATTTCTCGGGGCCAGGATTCCCATCAGCACTGACAGTCCTGGCACTGTTCCTAGTGCCAACACTTCCTTCACGCGTGGAAACATTTTCATTCCTTGGTTTAAAACGAGTTTTGCTTCCCCCCATGAATCAGAATTAGTGTAATCTTGAAATCAATTTGAACACAAACAAAACCCTTTCAGTCTCTGTAAGTGAAAGCACGACATGGGGTGGTGGGGCTGGGCATTTTCAACCCCAAGAGCCTTTTAGAGGTTCCCCCTCCACCCTGACCTGCCACAAGACACACTTCTGAAGTCAGGAAGCTTGCAGGACTGATATCAACCCCTTGTCACCCCGCAGCCTGTCCAGCTGCCGCTGCGTGGGGCCTGGCTGCATCAGCAACCTGCAGCCACTGGTGACAGATACAACTCCCTCCCCAGAGGGAGGCATGGCCCTGCCAGGAGGCAACTCCACACGCTCAGCCTCTGCTCCCTGGGATTTGGTTCCAAGAAGAAGAAAACAACACTTTATCAAACCTGACAGGCATGTTTTTCTTTCCCAGCTTTTGATATTTTAGGACACTACTGAATTCATTTTGTACTGTTTGTGAGTATTTGAAATGTTAAGATCACTTCATTTGGGGAAAAAAAAGAAAGAAAAGAAAAGAAGGGAGAGGGGCTGGGATCCAGACATTTAGCACCTATTGCTGAAACAACAGCCAAGGTAAAACAGCAGCTGTGCATGCACAGCCCAAACTCAGGCAGGCCTCCTAAAAATCCCCTGAGGCTGCAGCCTCTCTGCTCGCACGTCCAGAGGCACCCTGCCCTCTGCTAAGCAGCGTCCTTCCCTGAAGGGAGAGCATTTGTAAGAGAGACCAGGATCAACACAGCACTCCCAGCCACAGAAATACAAGCAGGGTGCTCACAGACACCCAAATAACCCAGGGAGGAAAACACTCTTCTAAGATTCACCATCAGCTGTCCAGAGACACCACCAACAACCCGCTGGGAGTTACGAGATGGAAAACAAATCCTCATCTTGCTTACGTGGTTTGTGCTATTAAAAACAAAGAGTCCTCACAGTGACTTTGCTGTTTCTACATGAAGTGCCCTTTATTCCAGCTACAGGCAGAGAGTCGTTTGGAGCTGCTGTAAGCCACACCGGAGCATTTCAGCCCTGCCAGGCGTTATTTTCCCTTCATTTCCCCTCCCCGATCCTTCCCTTTCCCCTGAGGAAAGCAGCAAAAAAAAACAACACCAAACCAAAAACCACCAAACCCAACCAAACGACACACCAACAAATCAACAAGCATCAACAACATCACGGCAGCGACAACAGCCCAGCGCTGGCAGCCAGCAAATCACTCCCTTTCGGGCTGCAGGCTTCCTCCTGCCACAACTGCCTCTCTCATTAACCGTATAGCCTCGGAAAGAAGGTAACATTTACTCACTTTCAATGAATCAAAGCAGGCGATTACACGTCCGTTTTCGACTTGGCAGCTTTTCGATGGGTGTGCAAATTTACATTCCGTGTCTGGTCGTGAGCAAGTCCCCCTTTGGAACTCCCTACACACCTCCAGCGTTAGCCATTTTGTGTCCCGAATCGGCGTGACACTAACAGCCATCTTTTTAGCCTTTTACAGGTAGTTACAATCTCCAACGGAAACGGACCAACGAGCCGCTGAACCGATCGAACTGGAAATGATGAAAGTGCCACCTCCAGAACGCTTCTTTTCCTCTTTCTTTCTTTCTTTCCCCCCCCCCCCCCCCTGCCCCGCTCCCTATTTTTCACAGTACGTGCACAAGGGGGTGGCCGGGGCTCCCACGGGGCAGCGGTGCCAGCGGGAGCTCACAGCGGTGCCACCGCTACCCGGCGCAGCCTCCGCGCTCGCAGCAAGGCCGGGCGCTGCCAGCAGAGGTGAAGGTTAAAAGGTGTGGCCGGGGCTCAGCAGCCCATCCTGGGAGCCCAGCGGAGCCCACAAGGCAAGCATGGACCCGGGAGCGGGGGAGGTTGTCCGAGCTGCTGGCAGGGAGAAGGCTGGCAGGGGGTCTCCAGGCAGCGGGCGGGGGGAGAAAATCTGTGGTGCAACCGGGATCGATTAGTTTGGCATAGACAGATGCAGCAGTTTAGAGCAGCGACCGAGATGGGGGCTGTCGGGGGGTGGGGGTGGTTTGATTTGGTTGGTTGGTTGGTTTGTTTTCTCTCCTCTCCTTGGCTTTCGGGCAGCAGAGATCTGACCTTGGCGGCAAACTTTTATTGTACAGTAAAGCAGCCTGCGGCAAGGCCAGCGCCCTTCCCTCGGCGGGGCCCGGCCCGGTGGCGGCGATGCGCTGTCCTCGCGGTCTAGCTGGCAGCAAGCAAGGCAAAAGCAGCGGCTGCTCTAGCAGCGGAGACGTCAGGAAAGGCACTTCTTAGTACCAACCTGCAGAGAGAAGAGACAGGTTACAGTGGCGGCTCCGCGGCTCCCCGGCTCCCGCCAGCCGCCGCCCGGCCGCACTCACGCCAGCCGGGGAGAGGGGCCGCTGCCCCGCGCCGCGCCGGGCATGCTGCGCAGCCAGCCAATCGCGGGGAGCCTTGCAGCGATATTCCGGGCGGGGAGCCAATGGCGGGGGCCGTCTTATGAAAGGTCGCGCCTGTCAGAAGCAGCCCCGAGCGCCCGCCCGCCCGCCGGGGCTCGCCGGGCGCCGCAGGACGCGTGTGGGCCCGGGCGCTACCCGGCATGCAGCGAGGGGGCCGCACCATCGCCGCCGACAGTGGTTCCGTCCGCGGCCCCCGCCCTCCGCCTGCGCGCCGCCGCCGCTCCGCCCCGCACGGCCCCCCTCCCGCCGCCTCCGGCCCTGGCGGTAGTTAGCGGCTGGGTAACCGACTCTGCCCCTCCGCTCCTAATGACAGCCCGGGAACGCCGGTTATTCCCAGGACAGGGCCGGCCCGGTGCCGCGGAGGGCTGCTTGCGGGCTGCACTGGTAGCTAAGCGAAGCCACCCGCTACGTAGTGCCAAAGTGCCAGGCCCTGGATTCACCCAGGAGCTCGGGCACGGTGGCGGCTGGTGCGGGGATGGGCGCCCAGCACTGCTCCCTCCCAGCCCAAGCCGCGGCTGAGCTGCGCGCTTCTGATCCCAGCACTGATCCCAAAGCGGTGCCCAGGCGCCCCACACCCAGCAAACCTTCCCTCCTGGGACCGAGGTGGGACGGGTGTTTTTCTGAGAGGAGTTTCAGGTGCCTGGCTTTGCCACAGAACGCTGGTGCACCGTGCCAATAGAGCAACAATGATAAACACAACTCTCGTCCCACCTGGAGATCTCCAAAGAGCAGCCCAAAGCAGAGAGGCACCCATGGCAGCGCCCACCAGAGCCCACAGGCAACACCACCAGCGGCACTTCTGCCAGCAGCATCTCACCCGCGGTGAGAGGGAGGGCTGTCCCCATCCCTGTCTTTGCACAGACACTGCTCCCGAGCAGGCCTGTTTCCCACTGCACCCAAAGCAGCATCACCAACACTGCCATCAGCAACACGTTTTGGGAAGTGGTGCTACTCAGGATAGAGGCAAACCAAGAGACAGGGAAAAATCTACAAGGAGTCTGTTTCTGTTTTTTTCCATGGACTAAGTAATTAGGACAACAAACTACAGAAGCAAAGCACAACTACTACAGGTAGCGAGATTACAACAGTAGTTTCCTTGCCTTCTAATCATACCCACATTTTAATCCCTGCTAGCAGCAGAGAACTTTGCGTAATTGCTTTCAAGCACAAGTAAAGTGCCAAGTGTCTTCTTGGTAAACACAGACATGCATCTGCTTCAGCTGCCTGAAACTCAGAAGCTGGAGTCATCCCAGACAGCAGCTGGGCCTACAGCAAAGACTCGAGTCTCAAAAACTCATTCCATGAGTGCTCAAGCAAACAAGTTTGGTTCTTCCCCTGTGCCATGCTACCCAGCTGTGCTGGGTTAGTACCAAGACCCAGAAGTGCAAAACCCTGAGCTGGGTGCCACATGCCAGCAAGCCCAGGTGGGTTCCCTGGCAGGGCAGGCTCCAGGCATCCCCAGTTCCCTTATGCTGGACTGTCTTCCACATCAGAGAGCTGTCAGCCTCAAACACATCACCCAGACCCCAGCTGAGGTGTACAGCAACTCCTCCTTGTCCTGCACAGACACAGGTAACAGATGTACCTGCTTCCTCCCACCATCACCCTTGAACACCACAAAACAGTCACTTTGGAAGAGATTCTGTTCTGGGGTTCTGTTCCCTGTGAGACCCTCAGGACAGGGTGATGCTGATGCAGGCAGAACGAGCTCTCCCTGGAAGCCATGGAAAAGCTCTAAGCAGGGATTTTTCTCCTGCTCATCATTTGGTACACAAACCATCTGGTCATCATTTGCTAACAAACACAACCCCTCCCAAGCACTGATTTTGCCAACCCCAACCAAGAAGGGCTGGAGCAGCAGTTGGTATATTCTATGTGCCACAGGCAAGGCAAGTTAAAGGACATGCTTCCAACGCAAGACGTGCCATTTCACTCTCACAACTTGAGTAGTCATCCCTAAGTAGGAAAGGAAGAGAGAGCACCAAGACAGCACACAAAATGAAACCAGATAGAGCTGCCTTTTGTGCTCACAGGTAGAGGAAGGAGCAACCTTCCTGGTAAAACTCACAGAACCATGCTTTATAATGCAGTTTCTCTTTGGGGAGGGACCAGGCACTTGCAGTGAAATCCTGCTGCTGTGGAGGTCACTGACACGTCTGCAACTGCACTAAAACCAGGCTGAATTTCACCCTCCCTTCCCCAGGCTGCCAGCTGCAACAAGAAAAGCATTACCTGAGGAGCTGTGACACCTCAGAGGTGCATCTCCTGAGCGTGAAGCAATGCTAGATGGATTATTCTGTCTGCACAGTCACTCGAAGAAAAATTGTGTGGTTGGAATTTATCTACCTGAAAACAGAGCCAGAAATGTCAGCTTTAAAAATAGCCTTCCAGCAAAACTAGGCTGAGTTCAGACCAGAGGTCTATCTTCGGGATCTCCACTACAGAAAGGAAGATGTTAGCAGATCCATTATGTTTTAACCTGCACAAACTATCTTCCCTTCACTCTGAAATGCTCCTGTGATAGTCCAAGTCAGTAAGGAGTCCCCCAGTCAGCCTCAGATACTAAAGGACACCAGTGCCTGCCAAAGCCCAGCAGATAGGTGTGATGTCACTTCAGGCTGTCTCTGATAAGCCAGCAAAGGCTGCAGCAAACCCAGAGGGAAGAACCACAGTGCAAGGACAGGACAGGGGGAGACTGAGCTGATTTGGTTCATTTTTAATTAATATTTATTTGGAGGCTGCCAGTTGATAGAGTCTACCCAGCTCTCCACTCAGCACTAAAGGCTGCTCTTAATCCACAGCTAGGTTTTGCAAGCTCACGTGTGGAAGTGTTTGCTACTTGTCTTGGGAGCGCCCCAGCAACTGTCTGGCCACAGCATCACCTTGCTTTCCCTGATTATTGGGAATACAGGGGGGAAGAGAGAAGCTTGAAAATGTTGAATGCAAAAGCCAAAGTGATTCTCAGAAAAGACAAGAGAGAGAAATCACACTGAAAAAGACATCTGGGAAGAGGGTAAGAGATGAGCTGGCTGTCTGCTGAGCTGGGTCAATGACAACCATTACCAAGCAGCTCCACCAATCAATGGAAAGGTTATCAGGAAATGCCCAAGAAAGTGAAACTAGCACAGAGAGGCCCATGTGATGATGGCTTCTATGTTCTGATTAAGGATGTTCCAATTTTAGTACTTCCTGTTTTTGCTATAAAAATGCAGCGGGCCAGGTCTCTCCCTCCTCTCCTTGCAGCCTCGGACACAAAACTGAAGTACCAGCCCAGGAGCCTCCACGGCAGTCACAGGATCACAGGATGTTAGGGGTTGGAAGGGACCTCCAAAGATCGTTCAGTCCAATGCCCCTGCCAGAGCAGGAGCAGAGAATCCAGCACAGGTCACACAGGAACACATCCAGATGGGGCTGGGAAGGCTCCAGAGAGGGAGACTCCACAACCTCTCTGGGCAGCCTGCTCCAGGGCTCTGTGACCCTTACAGTAAAGAAGTTCTTCACTGCTTTCGCTCCTGTTCACTCACACACATCTCTCAGCATCTGTAAAGCTGGAGAGGCAAAAGTTACAACCCTGAGGAAGAACATGGCAGTGGAGAAGGATGGTTTTATGCTCAGAGAAAAGTGGAAGCTGAAAGCCCCAGCCTCAGTGACACGAGAGCTGTCAGCGGGAGCAGATAATTACCCGATGTGAATCCGCCCTCATGACAATGGCTCTAACAAGATAGGAAATGGAACAAAATCAATATTCTGTTTACACTGACGAGTCTCAGGGCTCAGAATTGCCAAATGGCTGTCTTTTAAGGAGAGAAATACCAAAATTACTGACTGCCTCAGAGAATTTTCCCCACACCTCTCTGCCAAATTCAAAGTTTACCAATAACACAGCTCAACATAACATTTGGAAGGGATACAGCAATTACTTCGTGGCACAGTCAAGGGGTATAATTACAGTGTCATGAAATTAAGCAGAACAATGAGCTAATTAACATCCTGGCCACATAACAGTGAAGGATTGGTTAGAGGAAAATGTTCTTTAGTAAGCTGCTGCTGAACGAACCACGCTGGACTTGCGGTGTCGCTCTGCGGGAGCTGCTGCCACCACGCTTGCACGGCGGCAAGCCAAAGCAGCAAGACCCCTCTCTGTCTTGTACTTTCACATGTAGTGGTGGGGGGGAAATGCAGAGTGCAAAGGCAGAGCACAGAGCAGCCAGGAAAGCCCAGACTCTGCACCATCTGAGATGTTCTTTCACAGCCCCCCCTGCGCCCACTGACTTCGGACTTAAAGCTCGGTAAAGCCACAAGCACAAACTAGCATTGAAGTGCTGAGGAAGTCCCACGTCAGATTGGTAAAAAAGCCCTGCCAGCACTACCTCTGTGACCCAGATACTCTGCATAATACACAGAGTTGTAGCAGTAGTAGTGCTTAAAGGTTATTTCTGACAGCACTGCTTGGGAAGGCTGCACAGCCTCCCACTGACTTCAGTGGGCTTCGCAGGCAGAGCCTCTCAGACGTGGTTTGATCCCCAGTCTGCTTCACAGCTTCTGAAACCCTTTTAGCAGCAACACCTACCTGAGACATTGCATCTGAATGTAGCACACCCAAGTGTGCTCACATCCTGAAAAACCAAGGAATCCTGGAATTGTTTGTGTTGGAAAAGACCTCTAAGATCATCGAGTCCAACTGTCAACCTCAGCCCACCATGACCGTTAAACCATGCCCTGAAGTGCCGGATAAAGCACGGCAAGAGAGGCAACATGTCACAGCTAAGTGTCCCCAGCTGCACGTGGCTCCTGCAGTGTGCAGGAGTAAAGGAATTCCTTGAACTCAGCCCTCCTAGAGTCACATCCCCACTGAAACTGGGAACCAGCTCCTAACAACAGGGAGTGGCACTGACCTACAGATCCCATAGCCCAGTCCTTCCTTCCTTTAATTAGAGAAATGCTGGTTTCATGTCAGAAAGTTCCACTGCAACCTCCACAGGCCCTCTAAAGAGGAGATGTTCATGAACTAGCCACCCTTACTGTCACTGAAACCAACTTCTGAGTCCAGAAATGAGCCTGCTGAAGTGTTTCTGCTATGACCCAGGCTATAGCCAGTCTCCTTTGCAGAGCCTGGGATTCAGAAATGCAGAATTCTGGCAGCATGAGCTGGATGTGGATTTGCAAAGCACAGCAGAGGAAGGTCAGTGACTGTCCCCAGACCAGGCTGTGTATGCTGCCATCGCTCTGCTCCTCCAGCCTGCACGCCACGGCCACAGAACGGTGGGAAGGACACATTGTAATCCATCTGCTGCTGATTTATGTCCCACAAAGCACTCCCCCAGCCATCCACACCACTGAAGCTGCACAGTCTCTTTCTGGTAAGTAAAAAACACATTCATCCATGCTGCAGTTCCTTTACCAGTTAGCATTTACAGCATCCATTACAGAACCAGGAAGTCCTGTGTGACAGAGGGGAATTTCACCCTAAAAGAAGGGACATTTCCCACACGAGCCTAACAAGAAGCTGGTTATCTTTAAAAGTTAAGTTAAATCAAGTGATTTAACTTCAAGCTCCCAGAAGCAATTAAAAAACCAAACCAACCAGCACACTGAACTGGAACAACCAAAAGGCCTTTTACTAAAACCAGCCTTAGGTGTTTGTTCTGATAAATATTGAACACAGATATGAGAGGGGTTGTAACAAAACCACTCTGCACCCTTCCCAAAAGCACAGAGCTGTTCACTAATCAGGCTCCTGCCCATCAAAGACACTTTGTTTGATTAACTACAGACATACCTAAGCCAAGGGACACAGGAGAGCAGCAAGAAACCTCAGGTTATAGCCTCCCACCAGGACCAGTCTCCTACAAGCAAAACTCTCCTTTGGGGCATCATGGCAGGGCTGGCCCAGATGAATTGCCTGCCCCACACCATCCTCTGCCCCCAGAAGGGCACATTTCACTTGGTTTGGGTGTCTGCCTCAAGAGCACAGCCACATGGCAAAGCTCAGCCTGAGTCCCACTGCTGAGATTCAAAACTGGAAGGCTCTTGTGACAGTAGCAGGAGAGCTACACACCACTGAGAGCAGTCCCAGAGGGGCAGGGGATTGCTAGCTTCCCCTGCCTGTGCAGATAGAAGAGGCTGCACATATCAAACAGGATTATTAGCCTCATCCACAGTAGCAGCTACAGAAACAAACACCAGGTCCATGACTCAGCACGGGACACGGCTGCTTCCCTCCAGCAGCAGATTCCGCTGATGCCAATGGTTTCAGGGAGGAGGACTGAGAGCTCCTCAGGTCACCAGGGGATGCAGCAGCCACCCAGCCCAGCTGCCTGCAGGTCAGATGGCTGAGCATCTACTGCTTAGCAAGGGAAAAAATCCTGGCACCTTACTACTGCTAAGGTTCTAAATGACATCTGTGTTGCCTCCAGAAGGTTCCCACTTTTCTACAACCAGCTCTATCGTTTCTCGCTTCCCCTCCCAGAGCAGCTGGCTGCCAAGCTGGGCCCTCTCCTTCCCCAGAAGTGGACCTGAGCAGTGGGTACAATGGGTCTGGAGGGGCCACTGTGGTGAGCACTACAGCACAGGCACAGTCAGTACTAACATTATTAATTTATTACTAATGGCATTTGCTCCAGCCAGTGAGCTCCTCCTTCCCCTGCCTGCCTCCTCACCAAACTCCAAGCTACAGAGTCCTTGCCCCTTTGCACAGCAGCTCCCTTGCTGTGTGAGTAACAATGAGCTAGAAGCCTGCATGCAGCCACCACATCCATACACACATCAAATTAATCAGAGAGATTAAAACCGAATTTAATTACCAGCAGCAGACCCAGGCCGTTCATGTCAGCTGCTCCACGCTGGCACTGTTGTCTCACCCCTCCAAACCCCTGCAGACTGTGGGGCCACCAGCGAGGAGCAGGCATCTTCAGAAGCATGCAGAGTGGGGCAGCTGGGGGCTGAGTGCCTGCTGCACCCCAGGCCTGCTCCCAGTGAGGCAAGATGAAGTTATGGTTATGTGCATTGCTTCATCTTGCATCTCACTTCAGGGCAACCAAAAAGGGACAAGGGCAGAGAGAATGAGGAACACGTTACACCCAGTTCCGCTTCCCACAGCAAGCTGGAACTGGGGGTTTGATGGCCTGGTCACCTCAGCTCAGGAATGCTGAGCTGTGGCAGCACTGTGAGAACCACAGCCTCTCTCCAAGGATGAGACAATCACATGGGAATGGGGGAAATGGGGTGAGTGGTGTGGTATGCACTGAAGGGGAGCTGCAGATAGCGCTGAGCTATCACCCCAGCACCCTGAGAAAGGCCAAGGGGGACCCACACCTCCAAAATTATCCCAGACTCCAACATTCAGAGCACTGCCACAGCAGGGACACCCACAGCAGTGAGGTATCAGCAGGACAGGGCGAGGATGGGACTGCCCAGCTCCTGTTAATGTGGGTCACAAATGATGACAGCGCTGGGGAACTACTCCAGCAACTGCTGGAAGACAGGGGGTAAAGCCAACTGTGCTCCAGTTCAAAGCTGTCTGTTTCTCCAAGGATCTCAAAGCCAAAAGGGAGTATTTTCCAAGCTTTAACACAGTCTGACCTTACACTTCATTTATATTTACCAGTCCTATCCTTCCAGCACAGCAAAAACTTAAGATAACCCAGTAGAAAACACAGTGGATCCAAAGTAATTTCATTACTTCTGACTCTAAAGACCTACAGAATGAGGCTTTCTAATCCTCTGTGCTCTGCCACCACCTGAGGTACAAGAGAGAATCACAGAATTACTGAGGCTGGAACAGACCTCTGAGATCTTCAAGTCCAGCCTATGACCTAGCACCACCACACTGACCAGACCATGGCACTGAGTGCCACATCCAATCTTCCCTTAAACACCTCCAGGGACAGTGATTCCACCACCTCCTTGGGCAGTCCACTCCAGTGTCTAATTCTCCTTTCCATGGGAATTGCTTCCTAACATCCCTCCCCTGGCACAGCATCAGGCCATGCCCTCTCGCCCTGGCACAAGCTGTTATGCACTGAAAGCAAACTGATTCTTCACCACACAGCAAAACCAATCATAGAATTGTTTTGGTTTGAAAAGACCTCCAAGATCCAAATCCAGCCATCAACCCAACACCACCATGGCCATCAAACCATGTGCACAGGGCCACATCCACACATTTCCTGTACACCTCCAGGGACGGTGAATCCACCACCTCCCTGGGCAGCCTGTTCCAATTCAAGTCTAGGAGATGCTTTCCTTAGCTTCTGTGGGGGGTTGAAGTTCCCCCCCCCCAACATTAACTACATTTTAAAGGCACAGCCTGAAACCACCACAGCTTCCCAGAGCTGGCTACACATGGAGCACTGAGCAGCACAGAAACACTCAGTGATCTGATCAATTCTGCATCCTGAATGATCTCAACCCAAGCTAAATACACGTGCCTTCAGAGGGAGCAAGGAGAAGCTCCAGATTAGTCACCAGCATTAAAAAAGCAATAACAAAATCTGAATGACTCTGCTTGATTTCAGAGGAGAAGTGAACAACGTCTCTGAGACCATTTTTAATCAGTGTTTGCCATGATTTACTGTTTCTGCTGCCTCATCTCCAGTCCCTGCATTGACGTAGCTAACACTAAACATGAGGAACAGCCCCACTGCTGATGGCCCCTGCTCAGAACAGCTCCTGCTGCACACAGCCTCAGCAGCAGGAACACCACCAGGGACTGAGGGGAATTACTTCTGAGCACGGCTGTCCCCAGCACACAGCTGGCAGAGGTGCAGGCAGCAGGGACAGACGCTGTGCACACAGAGCCCTCCTCCCCTCCTCGCTCAGGAGCAGGGCTTGGTGATGCATTTTTTTGCACACAGGGAGCCCTCCTCCCCTCCTCGCTCAGGAGCAGGGCCTGGTGATGCATTTTTTTTTGCACACAGGGAGCCTTCCTCCCCTCCTCGCTCAGGAGCAGGGCCTGGTGATGCATTTTTGCAACACTAACTCTGTTCATGGATTCCCTGACGCCTGAACGACTCAGCTGGCGTCACGCTGCTCGCAGGCAACTTTTCTCCCGTTCCCGGCTCTCGGCTGTGGGTAGTAAAGATGAACTTAGAGGAGGATGAAGATAAGATTTCTGGTGAGTTCAGTGCCCAGAAGGCTGCAGCAGAAGGTCTTTGATCGTACAGGAGGGAGCTGCAACACCATCACACCTACAGCCCTGCAGCAGAGATCCCAGCCAGCATCACCACAGAGCCCTGGGGCCACCAAGCACACGCAGCTTCAAGGACACTCCTGGTGTCACACACAAAGGCACAGGAGATCAGCCACGGCTTAATGAACTTGTCTGCTACCAAAAAAAACAAAAAAGAGCAAGCAGCAGCCTCGCAGGGAAGGAGCAGTGACTGTGGCAGCACCTCCTGCATCACCACAAACGGCACCTACAGGGGGTTTCCAGCCTGGCCAGTCAGGTTTTTAATCATTGTTGTTTCTGGGTGATGGATCAGGTCGTAACCCCCCTGCCTCGCTGGGGTTTGACTGGTGGCTGTGGCACGGCTGAGCTGTCCGAGCTGATCACAGAGTAATCAAGGAACATCTCAGAGGCAGGAGGAATGTGGAGCCTTCATTACCCTCTTGGACCCTCGTGTTCCTCCTGGTCTCCCCACTGCAAGCTGCCACAGCGCTCTCACTCCCACAGCTCGTGCCTGCAAATGCTCCCTCCCAGCCTGTTCTGCTCCCTTTAACTCTCCTTGCCAAGAAATGGCCTTTCTGTAGCCATGCAGTGTAAAAATGGATCATTTCCCCCTCAAAATGCCTGCTATGTCAGGAGCAAAATACCAATGTTAATGTGTCAAAGGCCCACAGGACCAAAAATGAAAGACCATTTTGGAAGTAGCTCAAGCACTCATGTTCCACCCTTGCCATTAAGGTCACTCCAAACAGTTTTTGCTAGCAGCACTGCACAGCAAGCAGAGAGGATACCCAAAACATCCATCTTCACTGCTTCCCTCTGGTTTTATCCTCCCTTGGAAGAGTTCCTCTCTGTCCTCTGCTTGAGCCCTCCTCCATCTGTTCCCTTTTTCATTAACCTACCTCTGCCAGCCCCCCCCCAAATTGAACAGCACAGGGAAGGGATTTGGGGGGAAAGCTCAAATATTCTTGTTTTCTTTCTAGTCTCACTCCTACCTCTAGAATCCATTTTAGGACTTAGGACTGCATATTGAAGTTTAAAATTCCACCTTTACACCAAACCAAAACCCAAAGCCACCCCAAACCATGGAATATTTGCTTAATAGCTTCTGAAAAGCATTAAGAAAAAAAGCAATTTGCATAAAAGTGGTGATTGAAGCCAGAAGGCTTCGTGGTTGTAAGAAAGCAAAGCAAAGAAACCCCAATAATTGTTGTCAGTCATGCAGGAAGGAGGAGTGAAAGATGTTCAAGTGGTTGTATTTCAGCTGCCACCATGAACTGCATTTAATTAGAACTGAACAGAGCTCTGGCTGCTTTGCACCCTTCCTCCTCCCTCCTCCCCCCCCAAAAAAGAAAGAAAATAACGAAAATCCCCTCAAAGATTGATTTCTGGAATACATTTGCACACAAGCACAGGAGCTCAACACCAGACTGGTAAGCAGCAAGGTGTTTTCCCAGGGACTTTCTTCCAAGCAGCCTGCGAGGCTCAGGCACAGCAGCGAGAAGCCTGCACTCCCCCGAGAGCGTTCTGAACTGCTGCACAGCACAGAATTACACTCTGACTACCACAGCCTCACTCCTTTGATTCTTCACTGCTTGGGAAAGAAGGCTGCAAGATAGCTTCAGTGTTGCCCACACATCAAGCACTGAAGAGAGGCTGTGGCGTCTCCTGCTCTGCAGACTTTCAAGACCCGTCTGGATGCCTTCCTGTGTGACCTGCCCTGGGCGACCCTGCCTTGGCAGGGGGGGTTGGACTGGATGATCTCCAGAGGTCTCTTCCAAGCTCTACCATTCTATGACTAAGGGTTTCCATATGAAGCTACCCACGGCAAGGGTTTCACTGCGAACCAAAAGCAATCACACAAAGTTCAGAACACTGCCCAGGCACAAGGGAGCCTTCCCAGCACTGCAAGAAACAGCTTTGGAGGTTTTTCTTCCAAGCTTCAGAGAGGGAATGGATTGAAACTTCAGGAGGGGACTGAAGATTAGGATGAAATTCTTTCCAGTGAGGGTGAGGAGACACTGGCACAGGTTGCCCAGGGAGGTTGTGGATGCCTCCTCCCTGGAGGTGCTTAAGACCAGGCTGGATGAGACCTTGAGCAACCTGGGCTGGTGGGAGGTGTCTCTGCCCACAGCAGGGGGGTTGGAACCAGATGATCTTTAAGGTCCCTTCCAAGCATTCTGTGATCTCCTGGAGCACTGTGTAGGTGTCACAGCAGCAGATGCTGTCACTGTCAGAACCAAAAGGCTCTCGGGAGTGTGGCCTCGTCCCACGCCTGCTGTGGGCTGGCCCAGGGTGGGCTTTGGCCGTGCACTCATGGCCCAGCCCCTCCCCCCGGCAAAGGGCAGAGCTGGGGGCCGAGGCATGACCAAGAGAGGAGAGCCGAGGCCGTGCTGAGCAGCTCTGCCCGCCCTCCCTTTTTCAGAAGGAACAATTCCCAGTAAGGCCTCTGGAAGCAGGATTGGGCCCCGAGCCCACACATGCCCCGGGTTCCCAAGGCCTTACTCACGGCTCGCAGGCGGCCTCGCCTGCGCAGGAGCCAGCAGCACGGCAGGCAGACGCGGAGCCGCTCGGGCGGCAGGAGCCGGGGGTCCAGCCCCGCGCTGCCCCTCCAGCAGGGCAACACCGCTGCGCCCCTGCCTGCTGCGCTGAGCACAGCCCTGTGCTTCTCCTGCACCAGCGCTCCGGGGGCACGGGCGAAGGCGGGCACCGTCAGCCCAGCTGCCCCTGCTGGCTCTCAAGCAGACTTTGCACCCAGAGCCACCCAAGGCAGGGCACACGGTACTGAGAATGCCTTTGACATTTCACTTTCCTCTCTCCAAATAATACCTGCTCCAAGTTCAAGCCCAAGGCACATTTTGCCTTGCCAGATGATCTGCACCGGCTCATGGCTTACGACATTGTTATCATCCCCGAGCTGAGCAAACAGGGCTGCTGAGCCCTATTAATCTTCTGAAACACCAAGTCTGAAACTGGAGAAACAAAACAGCTCACTACAAGATACATGAAATGTGGTCTGGGGAGATAAGAAGGAATTCAGGGCCTGCTCTGCTGGGTTTTTTTGCTCTTCCACTGCACGCAAGGCTGAGGAGCTTCTGGAGGAACCAGCTCCGCCTGCAACCTTACTGACAAGTGCCCAAGTGACAAAAAGCCCTGCCACAGCAGCAGGATTCCTCCAGGGCAGGCAGGAAGGGATGTTCCCAACAGGGAAACCTGGGCTGAAAGCTGGAGTTTGAACTGCCACCAGTCAAAGAAATCAAAGAATGGCTCAGGCTGGAAGAGACCTTAGAGATCATCGACTCCAACCCCCCCCTGCCATGGGCAGGGACCCCTCACACCACAGCAGGCTGCTCACAGCCACCTCCAGCCTGGCTGCAAACACCTCCAGGCAGGAGGCTTCCACCACCTTGCTGGGCAACCTGTGCCAGTCTCTCACCACCCTCATGGGGAACAACTTCTTCCTAATATCCAGTCTGAATCTCCCCACTTCTAGTTTTGCTCCATCCCCTCCAAGTCCTATCACTCCCTGGAACCCTCAAAAGTCCCTCCCCAGCTTTCCTGTAGCCCCCTTCAGATACTGGAAGGCCACAATCATGTCTTCTTGGAGCCTTCTCTTCTCCAGACTGAAAAGCCCCAACTCCCTCAGTCTGTCCTCACAGGAGAGGTACTCCAGCCCTCTCATCATGTCCTGTCTCTGGACACCCTCACGAAAAGTTCCTCTGCAGCCTTCCTGGAGGATTCCTTCAGGTATTGGAAGGCAGCTCTAAGGTTCCCCTGGCATCTTCTCCAAGCTGAACAACCTCAGCTCCCTCAGCCTGTCCTCATAGCAGAGGTGTTCCAGCCCTTGGATCATCTTTGTGGCCTCCTCTGGACTCACTCCAACACTTCTCTGTCCTTCTTATACTGGGGACACCAGACCTGGATGCAGAATGAACCAACACAACGAGTCCAGGAGAGCTGGGCTAGTGTTGGGGGGCCGAGAGCACACTTCTCTAAACCTCAGCTGGCCAGATGTGTTTTAAACCTGCCTGGCCCTTATTTGTCTTGTGCTGAGATCCACTCTGGTGCAGCTGAACAGCTGGCATATTTATGCCCCAAAATGACTTTTTTTCCTCCTGTGAAAACAAATATTTGGCCTATTTGCCAACAGCCTCAGAGTAGCACAGGCAGTTGCAGGCTTTGACAGTGCTCTGTGATCTCTGGAGGTCCCTTCCACCCTCTAATGTTTTGTGACTCCGTGAAACAAAGGCTGGAGGATGCTTCTCTCCCAGACTTGTCAGCAACAGCAGCAGCCAGCAGCTCCAGGAGGTGGTGGGGCTGCAGAAGGACACAGGGAGCTGGGAGCTGAGCTGGTACCAGGCTGTGTGACAGCAGGGACAGGTGAGTGCCCACTGTACACTTGGCTTAAGGAAATGAGAGCCTGGCCACACAAAGCTCACAGCCAGCTGTGGTTTACCCTGCCCTGGCTCTCTCTGTTCTGCTGTGTACTCTGTAGGTTCAATTGGAAACAAACTCTGAGCTCACTTTGAGCATCCCAGTGACAGGAGGTGCTTTTACCTTATAAATCACTGCTGGTCTTCCTAATTCCTACCAAACAGCCATTATCTCACTGGCAATTGAAGCTGCACTTAGGGAAAACTTGTGCTAGGCTCATCTAGGTCACATCTCCTCAAACTTGGACTTTCTGTTACAATGCATTACAAGAGAGTTCTCCTAGCTCCCCCAAATAGAATCAAGGAGTTGTTTGGGGTGGAAGAGACCTCCAAGATCACCGAGTCCAACCTTCAACCCACCACCCCCATGGCCATGTCCCCAAGTGCCCTGTCCACATGTTTCTTGAACACTTCCAGGGATGGTGACTCTTCTCCCAAGTACCTAACAACAGGACAAGAGGAAATGGCCCCAAGCTGCAGCAGGGGAGGTTTAGGCTGGATATTAGGAATGATTTCTTTCCTGCAGGAGTGGTCAGGCATTGGAACAGGCTGCCCAGGGAGGTGGGAGATTCACCCTCCCCAGAGGTGTTCAAGAAGAGAGTGGACATGGCACTTAAGGACATGGTCTGGTGATCATGGAGGTGTTGGGCAGGAGGTTGAGCTCAATGATCTTGGAGGTTTCTTCTAGCCTTAATGATTAGCCCACACCTTGAGTACTGTGTCCAGTTCTGAGCTCCTCTATTTAAGAATGTCATTGAGACACTTGAAGGTGTCCAGAGAAGGGCAACAAGGCTGGGGAGAGGTTTGGAACACAGCCCTGGGAGGAGAGGCTGAGGGAGCTGGGGTTGCTTAGCCTGGGGAAGAGGAGGTTCAGGGGAGACCTTATTGCTGTCTACAACTACCTGAAGGCAGGTTGTAGCCAGGTGGGGGTTGGTCTTCTCCCAGCCACCCAGCACCAGAACAAGAGGACATAGTCTCAAGCTGTGCCAAGGGAGGTTAGGCTGGAGGTGAGGAGCAAGTTCTTCCCAGGAAGAGTAATTGGCCCTTGGGATGTGCTGCCCATGGAGATGGTGGAGTCCCCATCCCTGGAGGCGCTCAAGAAAGGCTTGGATGTGGCACTTGGAGCCATGGTTTAGTTGTCAGGTGTTAGGGCTTAGGTAATAGGTTGGACTTGATGATCTCTGAGATCTTTTCCAACCTGGTTGATTCTATGAACCACCGACCTGAGTGGGGATGTGCTCATCACAACTGTGACACAGCTTTAATGGTCCCTTCTCTCCCCTTGCTAACTGCTGCAAGCTCCCGCTGACACTGATGGCCATCGATGGCCCACGCTCGGGGCAGCCCGCCCCCAAACCTCACCGAGGGCAGCAGCAAAAACCACTCCCATCTTGATCCTCTCAGTAAATCGCTGGGGGGAGGGAGGGAGGGAGGAGGGCAGGAGGAAGGAAATGTTGTTTACTTTGCTGCGTTACTTGGGAAACTAAGTTTACACAATGTAATTGTTAATGAAATTAAAGTGAAAACAATAATCAGAGGCAACTGCTGCAATCCCTTAGGAACACAAACAGTGGAGACCACCAGACATGCAGGCAAAGGAAAGCCCTGGAGCCTCTGCCCTGG